>JAECUM010014467.1:0-66975 GCA_016617855.1 Megalonaias nervosa
GAAACTCATCCGGAACCTGGAAATTTAATTAGGGACCAAATTTTTAACACACGCTGAAGAGACTAATTACGGATAACAGGTACTGTAGTGGTCTGGTCTGTGAAAAAAGGATCCGCAAAAGTTATTTGGCACGCGCCAAGACAGATGAACATTGACAATAGGCTAATCAGAAGTATTTGCACCATACAAAATTACCAGCTTTTAAGGCTAATTACGTGTGTTAATCATTAAATGCTTGTAGGTAAGCCTTTTGAGAAAGACTGCGTTTAATTGCTGATTATCTAAGTGTGATTAATGGTATTCATTTGTATAGAAGATTACAAGAACATAGTTTACTTGTATTTAAAATTAAATTATAAGGAATGTTTTGCATGCAGTGCTACGAATGAGAGATTAAAACTATTTGTAACTGTAATTCTGACACTCATTCTCCAGAAGGAGTGTTGTTGTGGAGAAGACCATCCTTTGAGAAACAAACCATAAAGCGATGGCCCGTACAAAGCAGACAAACCATAGGTCCAAGAAAGCAGCGTGCTACCAAGGCCTAACCAAGATGCCATACCAGAGGATGTAGTGGCAGTTTCATATAATATTTTGAAAAAAATGTTCACAAAGAATTAACATTTACCATTTGTTATGTATATTTCATTTAATTGTTTGTCTGTTAGTTCTATTTTTTTATTCCATGTTATTGCAGTGTAACATTGTTTACTTGTCCAAAATTGAGTTCAGTTCTGTTTAACCTGATAGATTTTTTAATTTTTTTTTTTTATTTCATTGATGTAAACAACTAATAATAGCTTCATTATCCTCTATGGGTATGAGGTCATTGACCAAATTATTATTCAGGTAAACATATTGATTTGGGTCAGGGTATTGGGGATTCCAATTATGCGGTATTAGGTTTTAAATAAACAAGGCTCATTAAATCATGCTAGAAAGCTATTTTCTATTAGGTAATGGTTGTTTTTAGAAAACGCTAATTTGTGACCTGAGGTCAGAGAACTATATTATCTTGTGACTGTCAGAATTTTACCAGTTGTAATTTAACATCTGGCACTTTAAATTGTATTATGTTGTGTCCAGTTTGGGCTGGATTTAATTTTCTTCAAATTATTGATTTCAAGTGATTATTTTCTCTGGAAATACAAAAGTGCTCTGACAAAATTCTTTGATAAAGATATTCGTTGGAATTTATACTGAATTAAAACCTGGAATAATATTTCTGTGATTCAACAAGAGACTGCTGACACATCACTACGATGCAGGCCGTAACAGAGACGTCATCGCCTTCAATTTTAAATCTCTTCGGGACTTGAACTGAGTTTTATTCACGACTTTTTATCACTAGGACTTGCGTCTTTAATTCTTGGATTTAATTCGCAATACCATGATTTCTTTTTTCTTATGTTTCACTTTGCATTCTAGGGAAATAAATTATTTGTTAAATTGTACAAAGCTTGTTGTCTTCACTCTTTTCTGTTACTTATTTTAAGAGCATAGACTCGTAACACATATAAGTGAAACAGCCATATCGAGGAAGGAATTGGAGAAGTATTTTAATACATCTCTAGAAGAAGAAAGGGATGAGAAGAAGTATTTCGTAGCAGAGAGAAAGAATGGAGCTAACGCCATAGATTTTACGAATGTGCAAAAAGAAAATAACAACCCATCGTTGGGTGATATACTAACCAAAGTCAGCATGCAAATAGTACCTTGTGACAAAGTCAGCATGATTAGTACCTTGTGACAGAGTTAGCATAAGTACCTTGTGACAAACTCAGCGTGAAAATAGTACCTTGTGACAAAGTTAGCATAAGTACCTTGTGACAAAGTCAGCATGATTAGTACCTTGTGACAGAGTTAGCATAAGTACCTTGTGACAAACTCAGCGTGAAAATAGTACCTTGTGACAAAGTTAGCATAAGTACCTTGTGACAAAGTCAGCATGAAAATAGTACCTTGAGACAAAGTTGGCAGGAATAAGTAGAGCCGTGAAAGGGGGATTTATAATCTATTCAAAAAGAGAAGAACCGTTGCTAGACAAACGACCTTTTTATTTCATGGGGAGTTAGGTTTAGCAGTACTGTAAAATAAAAAAAAAATCCGCCGCCTTTTAGACAAGAAATTAAAGGGGCGCTCACCAGTTATTATATACTTTTGAGAGAGTGACATATGTAAGATGAAGTTGTCTGCATTTACAAGATGCATACTGGAGAGAATGTTGGCATACCTCTATGCTACTTTGATGTAATGTGGCTTACATTTCTTTGAATATTGTACTTTTGGAAATTTTAATTGATCTGAACACACTGCTAACTAAAATGACTGCTCCCTTGTACTCCAAAAATCAGCCTGAATTTCTCTAAAGTACACTATCTTTAGCAGCTATTAGAATAGGGAAAATGAATTTTGCCAGGCTGGACAATACCAGCTTCTGCAAGTGCAATGAATGAATTACCAAATACATAAAATGTATAAAAAGTTATCGGCTCTTTTTCTTTTACAATTTACCTCTGAAGTTCAGGAAGTGAAAATGACAAATTGGAGCTTGCACTTTTTTGAAAGGTGCACATCTGGAGTAAGACCAAGTTGTATACACTATAACCCATATTACACCCATCAATCATACACCAAAATAAATGGAATTAAAGGTTCTTTAAACAATACCTAAGATATACAAGGTCTTTTTTAAATAACCAGTATAACCAGTAAGGAAACCCGGTGAAATTCTTTTTCTTTTAAATTCTAACCCTACGCAAAATACGAAACTGTAGTGCGCCACCTATACCGAAAACTTTGGAAGTCCACATAATAGAAATACCATTAGAAATACCTTTTAAAGCAATAACAGAAAGATTGGAAGGAAAATTCAACTTAAAGATCAGGAGCGCAAGGATGGCAATGTTTAAAGATTATCCAACGACAAAATCATATGTTAGAATTTTCGAAATAAAAAGAGAAAAGGCCAAGAAACTAAAAGCAACTTTCTAATTGCGTTTCTATTTTAGTACCATAATTTTCAATACTGGAAATGTACTGGTCCTCGAAGAACCGTGACGATGTCAAGATTACGTTGTCCAGAATTCTTTCGACTAATTTAATTGTGAGCACTTTCAATCACCACTGAACAGTCCAAATAAATGTTTTTCCTCGCGAAAAACATCTAAGTACAACATAAAAGACGTCTGCAAACCTACATCAGGAACACAAAAGTGTGAATGACTCCAAAAATCGGAACGAAATTGAATGCTTAATTTTTTCCTTATATACACCATATATTTCGACTGTAGTTCACAAGAGACCCCATGTGACAGCATACACTATTGATTTTCGATAAACTAATTATATTCACATGATCTCACGCAACCAATGTAAATCCACAAAATTATTCTGGAAACATCGATATCCCATCAGGCACTGACAAAATTCGCCCTAGGAACCATTTAATTCTTATTATTAGGATTATTATTACTATCAACACGTATGTTAACAAATATTTATATATCCTACGTTATGTGCGTTTTTAACAGAGCCAAAGTACACACACAATTTATAACAAGAAATATTCTATACACTTTACGACCATGAATAAAAATTTTTAAAAATAAAACAAAATCATGTACCAGAAGTTACAAAAAATATAGTTTTACATAACACCTCCCCTCAAAAGAAAAGAAAGATTTATGCAATAAAGCTTTCTTTTTCCATATGAATCAAATACACAATGATAAAAATGTTCCAACGAAAAGGTATATCGAATGTACAGAATCTATACAATACAAAGGAATATAAAACTCCTTTACACGTGAAAGTGCATCTGCGATTCAATTTTATTTTCCCTTGATGTGCTGAATATTGATGCTGTATTCTTGCAAAATCAAACTCTATTTCAACAACCTCTGGTTTTTATTTTTCATTTTGTCGATGAAAATAAGGGGGTTGTGATCATTGAATACAATAATAGGAGAAGAACAGAATTAATATACACTTCAATGAGTTGTAAAGCTAAAATGAGAGCCAAACACTCCTTCTCGATAGTGGAATAATATTTTTGGTGCTTATTTAACTTCTTTTTGAAACACAAAACACTGGATAATACACGCCATCTCTGTCTTACAGAATTAATACGCCACTAACCCCTACATCACTCGCATCAACATATATTTTAAATGGTTGACTGAAATCTTGAGCTGAAAGAACGGGTGTACTTTTAAGTATGACTTTTAACTTATCGAACGCCTCCTGACATTTGTCAGACCAATAAAACTTGGTCTTCTTACTTAATAAATTGGTAAGGGACTCAGCAATTATGGAAACATTTGAGCAAACTTTCCGATATTATCCAGTCGTACCCGTAAATCGAAAACCCACGTCAAATGATCGGGAAATATTCATAAATTATTGGCTCTTCGATCATTCGATACTTCAGAATATCATAGACCGTCAGTCTTTCCTAAAGTAAACCTATATTTGTGGATGTTCTTCTTTCTCCCGTTTAACGGCACATGAGCACATCAAAAGCTTAGGTAATGTTTCCTCTGTCTTCAAAAGTTTATTATTTGGTTATTAACATATGCAAACATTATTTTGGGTTCAGGTAACTGTTTCTCTTTATTGCTAAGCAAAACATCACATTGCTCATTAGCACGAGAATCAAAACTTCATTCTGATATATATTTATTTATCATAGGACCTTAATTTGTTGTCATAAATGACTTCCTAAGTCTCCTTCAGAGAGTGAGAGTGCGCGCTCGATCGATCGAGAGAACATAAAAATTCGTGTGTAAAATCAATGAACTGACAATTTGCAAGAAACTATATCTTAAAGATTTTACGGTTCTGATCATTAGAATGAATGAAGTGATCGTTTTCATTATAATCAATCCATATATTTCAAATCAAGAGGTATGGGATGGAAATGGGTAGCAGCTTGGCCGG
Source organism: Megalonaias nervosa (assembly GCA_016617855.1). Lineage (NCBI taxonomy): Eukaryota > Metazoa > Mollusca > Bivalvia > Unionida > Unionidae > Megalonaias > Megalonaias nervosa. Next base: position 4,942 of record JAECUM010014467.1, read on the forward strand.
TGATAAGATGTTCCCGGTGTTGGACGGTGGAATGGGCCGTATGATGATTCCAGTTATGGGTGGAGGAATGGATGGAATGGGCGGTATGGTGATTCCATCGATGGCTGGAGGAGTAGGCAGTATGAAGATGCCAGTGACTAAAGGCGGGATGGGGAAAATAATGACATCAGTGATGGGCAGCGGTATGATACAAATGCCAAAGACTAGAGGGGAAATACCAATTATTGGAGGTGGTATGCCCATAGCAGATTTGAAATGATGAATGCTTCCGGTGGAATTACCCAAATGGGTGTAGCTCAAGGAACTCCAATGTTCTGTGGATCCAGTGGCAGCAAAGGTAAAAACGCTGTTTTAATAAATAAATGCCAGTCATCATTGACATAATTTAAAAATCTCGTGTCAGTATAATTCAAAGCTTCAGTCTGTTAATATTTTAAATGATTGATATATATATATATATATATATATATATATATATATATATATATATATATATATATATATATATATATATATATATATATATATGTATATATATATATATATATCTGCTGCATGCATTATAGATAATTATAGATTGTAAACTTTCTAGAATGAAGTACCTGCAAAATCGAAATGTAAAGTAAGCATTTGAGCATAAAAATCTCCATAAGGACGTATCTGTAGCAACCTCTTTGCCATTTTCTGTGTTTCTGAACTTCTATGATTCACAAAAAGGATATTTGATGCAATTAACATCGATATCCATACGCTTTACGGGAGGAACATCGTCTGTCCGTCTGTGAATCTTCTGACAGCCCCCTCTCTCCACCGAAACAACTACGTGGAAAGTTATTGATCCATTAAATGTAATCCCTGGCAAGTGCCAAAGATAAATTATGAAACGATACTCCTACTATGATATTTTGGAATTTGTTTCCTAACATTTACACGTGTAGTAGCAACAAGAAGTCATAAGATATGTCACGGGTTATGAGTTTACTTCAACGGACTAACGGTTGGAGATGAGGTGTTCGAAGGAGTGGAGAAAAGAGAGATTGGGGATTCACCATGGTGAGCAAATGTGATTGAATTAGATATAGTTTTCCATTAAGTATAATATATACATCATATGAAAACGTTGTGTTAAGAGAAAGAAGGACTGTCTGGATCAGTAGGAATTAATATTCATAGCAAACGTCTAGCGTATTTGAATGGAAAGTTGTTTCTTTTAATTGTCAGGAACGTATTAGAATCATGATTAGTTCCAAGAAAACAAATCAACATGTGACGGCTGAGAATAATATTCAGATTATTTCCTTAACATACTGCTCATATACTTTGGGTACTGTACATGCATACTGCTAATATACTTTGGGTACTGTACATGTATATATATTTGTGACCACTTCTTACCTCGCAGGCGCTGTGGAAAGAAGTCCTCGTTTGCTCTCCCAAAGTGCAATTATTATTTTTATTATTTTTAGACAATGTAACAGATTTTTTGTTGGAAGTTCAAATAAATGTTAATAAAATACTTGCTATATTTTTTTACTTAAGTATGTTGTAGCCTGAATCCAAGGAGCATAGTGTTTATTGAGGAATGAGCATTCATAAAGATTTTACCGACATACTTGGTGATTTAAATATATGCACACTCAAAAGGTACACGCAAACGGGCAATAAGTTTTAACACTTTTTCATCCTAAATTGTTTTTGAAAAAATGAAGATCTTATTATTCAGATATGACCATGATACTCAATGATGATGATTTATATAAGTAGATTTAGCGTGTATGTTGCCATTCTAATTGTCCGCTTATTACGCATTGTCCATCTTCGCTTATTATCCTTAATCTCTACACATTTTTCGTACTCCAAATGTTCTATTACAATGGCGTCTAGTGGTCTCGTTAGTAATCAGTTATCCTTACCGTTTCGTAGAAAAGTATATTTTGCAGGTGAGCACTTCTGTTTAAATTAAGCGAAGTTAAGAAACGACCTAACCTTCATGATAATCGCGATATAATGCGTTAGGTGGCTGTTGACATGGTATTAAACGGTAATCTTATCTTATGTGTTTATATAGTGAAAACAAATCTGAAACCGATTTTGAAATATGGAATAATGTTGCATATTTTTTTTTCATGAGAACTGGCATGATGCCAGTAGTGCAAGTAATTTTTGTGTGTTCCACAAACTATGATTTACCCATTACATGTAAGGGTTATCGCACTTTGATTAATAGATAGCTTTGAAGGTACCCGATTATGAGATTAACAGATGCGTTTCTGTGCATCTATTTTTGAGATGTATAGGCACATATTTTTATTTACCCATTTATGAGATGAATATAACAAAATAAACAAGATGCATGAACATTTATCGTGGTATAATTTCCAGCAGATCGGGATCTATTCAGTTAGAAATTAAAAGGAAATCCAAAAGTAAATATCCTCATTTACAGGTATATCACTTGCTGTTGAATATGTTCTATAGTTTACAAGAGAAAATGAACGAATGATCCCATATCTTGATTTAATATGTTACAACGCCAGATTCACTTTCATGGATATGCATTTTTTAAAATCTATCTATCGATAGGTACAGAAAGACATCTTCCAATTTAAAATGCCTTATCATTTTGAGGGATAAAACTTAGTACACTTTTCCAGCAGCACCTTCCACTGACTTTTCTATTTGGGGTTATATCGTTAAGATCAAACGTAATGGCTCCAAAAGTTTAAGGTGTCCGTCACATACTCCCGTCTGCGCAGCAACTTGAACATCATACTGGATCATACTTACTTTAACGTATGCCAGATATTTTGGCTTAAGACTAGATATACCGAGAAATTTTATATAATTCAAATTCCAACAATTTTGATGTATTCACTGCCCTAATATATCTACTAATATCGTGGTATTGGAGTCGTACTAATATGATAAATGGAGATGACACGCTATACTGGCAGTACTGAAGATTGACCTAACGAAATGGAACGAAGAGGCATTAAATATCGAAGTTGTAGAGATTGTTTATTTCAGAATCAACTTGATTTGGGAGGATCGAAAGAGCATTTTTACCACTGGAAAACTTAGAAGATTTACATGCTGAAGTGATCATGAGGCAGAACCATTAAATATAGAAATGTTCACAAACTTAGCTTTCCAAAAATGGACAGAAAATAGCAACAGATAAATGCAAGATAATTTCAAAACGGGTAGAAAGAATGATAGCAGAAAATAGGGAGAACTACAATGCCAATGACAACAGAAAAAAAAAAGCGAATAAAGGAGCACAATCGATGAAACAAACGGGAAATTCTCTACAATCTCATTAATTTAAGGTACGTAACCATGATAAATCGGCTGCAATATCAGCCAGTAAATTTCATACAATTAAGCCTCGTACATACGTGTGGAATCTCGTGTCAGTCCGACAGAGCTGATGAGGAAACACGGTTGTTGTTTTATGGGCTTAAATTTTTTTTCAGCACATGTTAGGTTATGCATAACGGATAGTATATCTGATGGAGGAAGAACCCGAGAAAATCCCGGGAAGAACCATCGACCTGCGGGAAAACACTGCCAAACTTTCTCGCATACCCACGTTTGCCTAACTCAAGACTCGAACCCACTTGGACAAAGGAGAGTTGTCTGGAAAGTATTGTACAACCCGGAGTCCCTGGTATCCGAAAATACAGTAACAAATCTGTTTCGTGCAATTTCACTCACGTCCGCTCTTGTGCCTTTTCTGAAGTGCTAATATTATTCTTCAGTATACATTGTAACAAACCAAAATCAATTTTTTGTTCGCATCTTGATACTAAATTTTTGATGCGGTATAATGCACAGGCTAGAATGAGTTGAATTTGGCAAAAAATATGAACACCCAGGAACGATCCTTTCTTCAAAAAGGGGATGATCTCGTTGGGACGAAAAGTTGGTGTGTCTCAATTTTACAAGATTAATGTATTTTGCGGAATAGATTGTAGCTATTTTCTAATGATGCCAAAGAAAACGACTAAAGTCTCCATTCTGCGCACACATTCGCTATTAAGTATGCATATGACTTATGTATTTGATTGTGACCGATACGTGTGACTCCTTATAGATTATTCTCACGAGGACGTTAGTTTGTAATGTTTTTAAAACATATTATTCAAAAGATTTTTATGATATTAGTTTCATCACTTTTTATTTATTCTGAGTTTATTTTATAAATTAGAATAATATTAAATTTTTCTTCATAATTGTACAAAGGGACATAACTCAAACTTCATTCTTTAACACAGTAACCCCTGGAGGTTTTTGTCGTTTTCGCCTGAAATGCGAGTAGGAAACCCATTTTGGGGGCTATTTCTGAATACATCCTAATACATCGACCTCCAGGATATTTTAGGTTAACCTAATGCCTAGGTGTGTTAGAAACATCGTTTTTCATTGGCTATTTCGCCTGAGCATGAGCAGAAGGGTAAAAGTTGGACTTCTTTTCATATATACTTCAGTAGTCGAATCTTAGAAGCTGTACTAAACATTTCAACCACATATACTTTTTACCTCAGTAAGATAATAAATAGTCTTTGTTTAACTGTTCCAGCAAATCTTCCTGTTATAAAAACTCTCGTTGTAATAGAACCGTATCTTTTCAAGTTATCTTTATATAGATGGTCAGTAGTTAAGGCGGGAGCCGTTGGGACAATGGGGACTTAATGTTAAAACAGGGTTTTTTACCCTGGGGACAAAAGGAATTTTAACATGGGTGGGTTTGTCAAGGGGCAATGGAATTTTAAAATGGGTTAGTCTAGAGACAAAAGGGTCTTGAAAGTGGGTGGGCCTGTCTAGGGACAAGGGGAATATTCGTTGCCTATGCCCTTCTCTGAATACTGCGACTTTTAAAGTCGATTCCAAACGTTCAAAGGAAAATGGCCGAACTATCTGGAAGGACCTACCCCCGAAGAATTAGCCAGAGCTGGATTTATCTACTTGGGCGAAGGTGATAATGTCAAGTGCTTCAGTTGTGGTGTGACACTTCACGAGTGGGAGCAGACTGATTCAGTTTACCTGGAACATGCTCGATGGTCTACGCACTGTCACTACCTACCTTTAGTGGGACCCCAGTAATCTCTTGATGGACACTTTGCAAGAGAACATTCGTGATTTGACTGTGGAGTTGAGAGAACGCATTTACCAAGAGATTGTCAAAATAGAGGCGAAACGCAAAGAACAGTTGCATCCTTTACGTCACCGATCTTTGAACCACTGGTACGTGAATCGTATAAGAGGATTGATTCATTTCAAAGCGTTCAAATGATCTGACATTTTAGATGAATCACACAAGATTCAGAAAACTTTGGATGTTACCCATTCTACTTACAAGGTGACCATAGCATACCGGATTCCAGCGGAAGAGTTAGAGGATTACCAAAATCTTTTACACGAACTAATCTTGTTTCAAGAGTAATCCTCTGTGCGACGCTTGGTGTGTAAGTTAATAACTAGACAAATTTTGGTACGCAACTGAAATAAAACAGGTTCTGTTCAAACAGTACATTTATTACCTCCAAAAGAAAGACATTGCTAAGAATGTCTAGTTTAGAAGATTACATTCAGAACATACCTCTGGAGTTGAGAAAAAGTATATTCCAAGAATTCATCAAAATACAAGTGAAACGCAAAGAACAATTGCATCCTTTACGTCACCAATGGTTGAACCACTGGTACCTGAATGCTATAAAAAGACTGATTCATGTGAAAGCGTTTCAATGGTCAGACAGTGACAAGCTACCCGAGGACTAGAAGGATTTGATTGATACTCATTCTACTTGCAAGGCAGCCTTACTGCAACGAATTCCAGAGGAAGACTTAGAGGATTACCAAAATCTTTTAAACGAACTAACCTTGCTTGAAGAGGAAACTTCTGTGCGACGTGTGGTGTGCAACTTAGTGACTAACCTTTTTAGATTCGCCACTAGATTACAATCAGCTCTGTGGAGAAAGTACATTTATTACCTCCGACAAAAAGAGGGTATAAAAACCTGCTACCATGACACGACCTTTATCAGTAGTGATACAACAAATTCCGTGGAAGGAACTCAATGACACTATTCCGACTGTGGAGGATTACCAACACTTATTACAAGAACCGTGTCCTTGGAATTGGGGACGTCGTGTGGTGTGTATCTTAGTGACTTCCTTTCTGGTATTTCGTTTAACAGCCGATTCTTTGTGGACTATTTATGAACAGTACCTACCACCAAGACATGAGGGCGGTACCTTTAAATGTACACGAGAGATTCATTCCGTTAAAAGCCTTGAGCTTTCATCTCGATACTTCTCTACCTCTAAGGAAAAAAGATTCGTTAACTTTAGCCACTGAGTATATTTACTAAGATGTGTGTATAGTTTGTGAGTTACACCCGAACTGGCAAGATGTACGTAACTGGAAAAGTCTTGATTTCGAGGCTTCGACGAAAGAAATGGCCTACTATGCCAAAGATTTGTGACCATAAATTCAAACGTCCAGTGAAAAATGTGACCTTTAAACCCGTGTTAGCCACAGTGTCAAAAGAAGAACCCGACACCGAGGAAAACCACCCCATTCAGGACAATACTGTCATCGACATCGACAGCCCCGAAAAGCCATGTCGGCAGGACATTTGTGTGACTGTGCCAAGTGTAGAGACTCCAAGAACATTACCAAGTGTCCCTAGGACACTACCACACCTTCGTGAAAAAAATGTTGTACAGAGACTTGTTTATATTCCACTTTGATCGTTTTGATGTCTGTTATATCGATGTACTTAACCATTTGGCTTTATGTATTTTTGTCTTTCGTCTCCAATTTTTATTTTTTTTTCTCAAATAAACGTGTCCTGAAAAAAGTATAAAAACTCTTGTCTGTGTTCGTTTCAGAAGTGTCAATATCTTCACTATGGCTACCTCTGCTGTCTCTACTACCTCTTCCTCGACTTTCAAAGTCACCGGCGAAACATTAGATCGTTCCAGTTGGAAGGCCTTGTATCTTCGCCATCCCTTTAACATGTTAATTGCTGGACCGAGTGGTTCAGGCAAAACCGAATTTGTCAAACGTTTGGTCGAACATAAAGTCATTTGATCGATCTTTCACCTCAGCGCAGCGTGTGGTGTTACAAAGAGTGGCAATCAGCGTACAGCCTCCTGCGGAAAAAGTCAAGGAGATTCCATCGTTTTTGTGGAAGACATTCCTCGCGAAGACGACGGGATCGTGTCTGACCCAAGTCAAATACATCTGGTCATCTTCGACGACATGTTAGGGGAAGACGACGAAGAAATTAAACTGTGGTTTACGTGCAAAGGGCATAATCGTAATGTCAGTGTCATTTACATTACCCATAATTTGTTTCGAAAAAGTATAGCCCATCGTATCATCAGTCTCAATGCTCATTACGTGGTCTTGTTAAAATGTCCCAGAGATAAATCGCAAGTACAAGTGTTAGCCAAACAGTTAGGAACTCCTTGGCTGACTCATGCGTACGACGATGCCACTCAAACCCCTCACGTCCATTTACTCGTCGATTTAAACCCCACCACCCCTGATTATTTGCGATCCCAACCCATCTGTTTCACAGCTGGTACCAAGACGGAGGGCTTGTCGTGTACACGTCCTCGTCGAGTTAAAATTCTATAAAACCTCCGACAATTCTGGTCTGTATCACACATCGTCAACATGACATCCCTTCAGTCTCATCTTCCCGTCAAATTGATTCGTGCCTTGTACTTCATCAGTGGCGAAAAAAACCCCCCACAAATACGTGCCCGTGTCTTAGAAGCCAGTCTTAGAGAAGACTTACGACGGTTTACGGTGACAGAAGTCCATTACTGCAAGGCATGATTCACATTCCACATCAAGCCAAACGCATTTTTGATACAAACTAAGTAGCTTTGACTTAATTGGCAGATCCCCAAATCGAAACACAAACCAAAAAGCAAATCATTTTGAAACCTGGAGGTAGCGTTTCTCAAGAAGGTGTCATCATTCGCTCCAGCAGCTACCCCCAAGAAAAAAGCCACTCCACACATATCAAGAAGAAAAAGAGCAGTGGTGGTGTAAGACCAGATCACAGCCTCAGAAAAAGAAAAGTCCCAAGAAAAGTCCCAAGAAAACAGCCTCTTCCCGCAAGAGAGACACTCCTGTTCGGACACAACCTTACATTCCCAAACCACGACCTGCAGCGACGGTGACCACGTCCTAAGTAGCATCATGTTCTTCCACTTCACCGTTGCTAGTGATGCCAGCCAAACCCGATTTTACACCCGTCTTCCCTAATTTGATGAAAACATGGAAACCCGTGTTTCATGGAACTCCATCCTCCTTCAGTGTCCCCCTCATCCTCCACTAAAATCAAAGTCTAAGAGAGATCGGGATTGTTACAGAGTTTACGGATTTATCCAAGCAAGAACTGACACGGTGTAGTCCATTGCGAACCCCTCAACGACGAGTGATGCCTACCATAAAATGATACGACGTACGAACCATCAGCGGCGACGCATTCCACTATAAAAAAGACATGTGACAGACGATGGGTATCAGTGTTTTTGTTCTCCTGAACGCAAAATGATGTCACCTAAAAGAAGTGCACATCACCACCGCCATCGTCCTTCTCCTGTCCTAAAAGGAATAAGAAACGGACAGTCTCGTCGTTTGATCCAATATCCGAAAAACATCTAGTCCAACATCGGTCATCCAAGAAAAGTCCCAACCGTCCAAAGAAAAAGAGACTGGTACAAAGGGGACGATTTTAATGCACATTTTGTTACCACGGCTTCTCAATGGATTTCCTGATTTATTACCAGCAGTCCAAAAATAAGATAGAAGGACTCGTGTCAAGCGATCGATTTCAGTGTATTTTTGCTCCTGAACGAAAAAGATGTTGCCGAAAAGAAGTTCACACCACCACTCTCTTGCAAAAAAGGAAAAAAGAGGAAAGGACTGCCTGCGCGTTTAGCCAAACATTGGGACGTGTTGTCAGCTCTGTCCAAAGCCCCTCCACCCATGCGAAAACAACTCATTCCAACAGCCTCGAAAGACGTCATCGATACCGTGTGCGAATGTTGCCTGAATGTCTTGAAAGGAACGATACCTTTCTCTAAACACCAGACAGAACGCTTCGCCAAACATTGACACGTTTTTCGTCAAATGGTCCGAAAGAAATTACCATTCGTCAAAAGAAAAAGTTGTTGGTGCAACACGGAGGATTTTTTACCCCTGATAGGACCCTTGGTGAAAGGAATAGCGGGAGGAATGCTGGGAGGACTCCTGGGAGGTGTTTTACCCATGAGTCCAAGATAACAAAGGAGCAAGAAGATAAAAGGAACCTCTTGGATGAAAAGATCTCATACTTGTACTTTGAAATCTGATGGAAGGACGAAAGCTAACTTTAGTCCCATACAAACGATGGATGGAATTCCATCGTTGGCAAGAACAACGCACCCAGCATTTGACTCCCAATCCTCATCTGACATAGATGTCCCAGTTAAAACAAGAATTGGAATCGTTGATGGACCTCAGCGATTTGTCAGAAATGGAAAAATCGCAGCGGTACGGCCAAGTGTTAAACGTCTTCAACTCTTTCACCAGAAAGCTATAGATGAAATAGCTCAATCGATTCTGAAAGATTTCTAGGCCCTGATGAAAAGTCAATCACCACTGCCACCCCCAGTGACCAGGACAGACGCAGCCACACGAATGCCTGAGACAGAAGACGCACGAGAAGTCTTTCAAACACCGTTAGCGCCTCCCATTCCTGGTAAGATTGCAGCATCCTTGTTAACCCCATCCTCCACACCTCAACGAGAAGAACTCAAAGCTTGGGTTAAAAAGATGATGTCCACTCCTCCTTTGACAGAAGTGAAAAAGAAAGAAGGGAAACCAGAAGTGAAAAAAGGAAGGCAAGAAAAAAGCCATCCCCTTGTCACCACCACCACTGTCCTCGACTTCCACTCCTGTGTCACGTCGGACACGTAAAGCCGTTTCCTAACCACCACCTCACCCAAGTCAGAGTAGCATCAGTGAACAGTGGGTGACTTATTGAAGAGAGAGAGAGGGTCCTGATGGAGAATTTGTTAGTCTGCATCTACTATGATCCAGCCCATCCTGCGGAATACGGAGAAGTTCAGAAATTGTATCGTGGTGCCAAAACCCGACTGAAAAATGTCCGTTTACCTCAAGTACAACGATGGTTAAAAGAACAAGCCACTGACACCTTACACAAACCCATTGGATGAAAATTTTCCAGAAGTCTCACCCGAGTAGGGGGGGGGGTATCAGTCATCAATGACAAGCCGATTTAACCGATGTCTCTCATTTGGCCACCTACAATCGTGGCTACAAATATTTGTTTTGTGTCAGCGACGTCTTTTCCAAATTTGACTTTGACTTCCAAATCGAGCTCTGAGTTAGTAAGAGCCCTAAAACTGGTGTTGGAACAAAGCGGTCGTCGTCCTCTTCGATGGAAAACCGACAAGGGCACCGAATTTCTCAACCAAGCTGTCCAAAAAGAATTGAAGAAACGAGATATCCATTTTTCATCACCTAGAATCCCGAAACCAAAGCCAGCATAGTGGAACGTTTTCAAAGCAGGTTGAAAGAACGCATGTGGAAATATTTTACGCATCAATACACTCTCAAGTACATCGATGTTTTATCGTACTTGGTCATAGCGTACAACTAATCTTACCATCGGAGCATCGGGTGTGCTTCCAAAGAAGTGACTCCCGACAACGAAGTGATCGTCTTTCAGCTCCTGTTTTGTACGTCCCCGACTGTGGCTGTCCCCAAGAAAGGTGGCCTGTTGACGACAGGGGATTAGGTGCGCATTGACAAAACCAAACGTACTTTCAACAGAGGTTACTTACCCAACTGGACCATCGAATTGTTTCATGTCACTGGACGAGTGCGTGGCTGTCATCCTGCCGTCTATAAATTGGAAGATGTGAACGGGAAAGTGTTAAAAGGAACTTTGTACTTGCCCGAGTTACAACGAGTGACCAAAACAGAAGACGACGTGTACGACATCGTAGGCATTTTAGAACGAAGAACCCGTAAAGTGGGAAATGGATATCTTCCCAGTTTTGACTCTGGGATCGACGCTTTGCAAGTCATCGACTATAAAAAGAAGTGACCATCATGCCCTTCAACACAGCCTCAACAACAACAGTGATCAACTCCTCCGAGTTCTTCTCTGTAAGATCTACAAAAGCAACCTCTGTGGGTGTGGTGTAGAGAACGTGTGCCTAAAACACAAATCGTATTTTTCTGCCAAATCTTGTGATGTATTGTGTCATCGGTGCTGCCATTGCCAATTTGAGTTTGCAACAAGGAGACAAACAATTGTAGACCATTTTACTGAGCAGCTGCATGGGTTACCTTCTACTCAATCCTTCCCTGAAATACTCTACCGGTAACAACGTGAGCCTTGAGGCCAACGTAAGTCACCCTCCCAACAGTCACCACCACAACAACAATCCTCTTTTGGACACTCCTCTGACCTCCAGTGACCGCTCGGACAGCAGAACTCTGGAATTATGAATAACCAATTTTACTTAACTTTACCCATTGACAATTCCATGGATGTGTTTCACCACACTCCTTTGTGCTATTTCACGGCTAAGTTACCTCAGGCCATCGAATTGGATCACGAAGCGAATTGGGAAGTGGCTTTGTTCGAAATCATTCATTCCACAGAAATCAAAAACATCACTGAAAATCAAAACACTTTCCACATCGAAATCCTGAACGAACAAGTGCAACAATTCATGAATGAAATCAGGTTTTTAGGTATCGAAATTTCAGCAAGCAATCCATTATTCACCATAAATTCTGTGAAAATTCTGGCAGGCTTTTATTTTAAAGGGTGAACATTTGGTGGACATGATTGCTCCCAGGTTCTAGGAACTGTTTGGCAAAGCCCTAGAGAAAGCCAAACAAAGTGTCACCATCGAGTACCATAAATGGCTCATCGCATGCTGATGAAATGTAAGGATATCCAAACGTTGTCCATCAGTTTTAATCGTAGTGTATTTGAAAGTTTGGGTGGAGACACAAAAATGGCTCCAAATTTCAACCTGAAGATCAACAGCAATATGGAATTTTATAAGTATTTTCGTTACACTGTAGAACTGAACGATGGACTGAATTGAATCTTGTGTACTCCGGTGTGGTGGAGTACAACGTGATGGGACATACTTCCGCACTGTTACTGAGAGTCATTCCTTTCAAAGTGGATTCTACAACAAAGAATGACAAGGAAGGTGGAAACACGTATCACTTTCACCGCGAATTTTTACATCCTCACTATTTACCGGTCATTAAGTCATATTTCGACACTGTCAACATTGGTATAAAAGGAGATCAGGAACAAAATATTATTTTCTCCGAAGGGAAAGTCACAGTGAAACTCCATTTCCGAATGAGGTTCTCTAACGACTTGTATGTCATGTATCCAGTGTACCGGGGAATTGCTCGACAGCCAGGTCATGTTTTAGGAGATATGCTGAAATCTGCGTTTCATTCGGTGGAACCTGTTTAGAAACCGATGGTGGCACGAGGATTGCCAGCCTTGAAAGGTGCCTCTTTGACGCAAGGAAATGAATTTCTCCAAAATGTCATCATCGACAAACAAAATTCGAAAGAAGCCTTTCTGAAAGCAGGTAAAAATGTGTTGTTTCAAACTGAAAAAGACATTTTGGGCCGACAAGAAACTCCAAAAAAATGCACTGAACGCTGCCGGGCCAGGCATTCCTTCTTCCCTCACGTCACAGCAAGGACAAGGCAGAAAGAGACAACGAGGACACCCATCCAGAGGAGTTCATACACACGTGGCCCGAAAGACAAAGAAAAGAAGAACCGTCAGACAATTAACATTTTTGATTATTAAACAACACAGAGAAAAAGATGATGCACAGAGTCTTGCGAATGTTCCAAGTCGGAACTGGATCTGTTTGCCATGCCACCCACCATTATGACGATACAAGAATCCCAATGGGTAGAATTTCATCCCGTCTCCTCTGTAAATGACTCAGGATCAGCCCCTATCGAATTTGAAATCCAAGGACTGCCCGAAGATTACATCGATCTTAATAGCAGTTACTTGTACTTGAAAGTCAAAGTACCCGACACGGACGGTAGCGATCTAGAGGCCGATGAGGGAATAGCCTCCGTTAACAATTTCATGCATTCCTTGTTCAATTCAGTGGATTTGTACTTGAATAACAAGCTGAGCAGCAGTAGCATGGATACTTACCCTTACCGACTCTACGCACGTCACGTGGAAGTTTTACCTAAAGTGAGAAACGTCATCAATCACACTTTGAGTAGAACGACTGCGAAATATCTGACACGACTAGTGGACGTGTAAACCTGCACCATACACGCTGAACAGCGATCCATGATCGAAGATCATCTGTTCCAAGGACAGTTACCCAAGCGTTTAATCATTGGTATCGTCGAGAATTCAGCCTTCAACGGAGCTTGCGATGAAAATCCTTTCCAGTTTCAGCACTTCGACGTGTCCAAGATCGAAGTCAGACGAGATGGCAAGACCTTGTGTACCAGACCTTTCGAACCTAACTTTGAGCAGAGGAATTACTTGAGGTCGTACTTGTCTCTGTACGAAGCCACCGGACAGTTGGGGACCAATACCAGCCACGGCAGTTAGTACGATTATGCAGGAGCGTACGCTTTGTGGGCTATTGATTTTACTCCTGACGAGGGACATTTCCAACCAACTTTGAGTGGAACTTCAGTTTAAAGTGCGACTAAAGGAGACGGTGAACGTCCTTTTGTATGCAGAAGTTGATAATACGATAGAAATCAACAGTTTGAGAGAAGTAATTCTAGAGTATTAGAAGCTATGTAATACTCTTGTCCCTCTTTGAATGGTGGAGTCTCTTTGGAAATGGAATGCAAGGATATCTTGGAAGCAGAACCACCCACCAAACAAGACAAAGACGAAGAGGCCATGGTGATGTCCAGATGGCCAGAACAAGAAGACTATTTAGTTTCCTGTTTTGCTATACACCTGTCGGATAAAATTACGGCATTGGCCAATAAACATTGCTATGGATGTCAAAACGATCATCCCAGTCAAATTTAACACTATAAATGCCTAATGATGAGTCAAGAACAAACGTTGGACGAGTATCTGGATGACGCTTGAGGTCTCATCTCGGAAGAAGCAGTGTTGCATCAGTGGCATAAAGCTTTGTGTGACCATTCCTCCCCTCCACTGACTTCTCCAGAGATCCGTCGCATCGAAGCTCTCTTTTCACAGAGTAGGGATAAGAAGCGAAGAGCCGTTTACTTGAGTGAGATCTTCAAGCAAAAAGTCAGGATTGTATTGATGATTTATTATCACCTGTGGAAAAAAAATGGATACCTGGGAACTTTATTATCTTTTGAAAAACTGTATACACCGCTTCTTGGAATTCTGTCATGTGCGCTAAAGAATAACTTCCTCATCGCAAACCTAAAGACCGTCAAGCTTATGTCATCAAAACGGACGACAGTCATCTCCTAGGAACCCACTGGGTAGCTGTCTACTTTCCCCACGATGCCTGTGTGGAGTATATTCATTCGTCTGGATTACCACCTTTGGAAGACGACATCGTGGACTTTATGAAGAGAAATGCCAAGATAACACGATTCAATAATGTGAAATTACAAGGCACAGATTCCATGGTTTGTGGACAATATTGTATTTTCTTCATCAACGCAGTCTTGGATATCCCTTAGAACATTTAGTGACTTATTTTGATGGTGACTCTTCGAGAAACGATAATAAAGTCGAAAGATGGTTTTGTGACCCTTATGGATATCTCTTGTCTTTAGCTAGGAAACAGTGTGCATCATGGCCTCATGACCTCAATCAGTGAAAGTTAAACTTGACTTCACAACGTTGTCAACCCTGTCGGTAAGTTTCTGTTTGAAACAAATTGGTTGATATTGTATGGATTGTTATTTATTTGTTGGTTGTTTGCTGGTTGAATAAAAATGTTGAATTTAAAAATAAAAAAAAATGATTGTGTGTGGTTTGTTTTAAAAACTGAATAGTGTATAAATATATATGCTCTTTCACTTCTCTCTATCCCTCTACATTAGCTGAGCTATAGCGTTTCTACCAAAAGACCGCAGGGATGTTTTCTGTCGCGACCACTCTTGAGACATATAAACGAAGCGGTCGCCAGTCTGGCCATACATTGTTGACTAGTCAATCCGTGCAGATGACTTCCAAATTAGCTATGCTGAACGATGGCCACGTCAATTTACATCGTATCAGGCAAAATCTGATGAGAAAGCCTGAAGAGATAGAAAATGTCAGAATGATTAATGCGGCACAAGACCTTAGTAGACCTCTTTAGAGAAGAAATAAAAAATGAGCAAAAAGAATGGACAGAGAAATACAGACTTCTGAAATAGCAGAGAGGGCAGCAGCAGCAACAACAGCAACAACAACAACAGCAACAGGAGCCAGACAGAGGATTTGTGCATTGTCGTGCCAGACAGAGGATTTGTGGATTGTCGTATGGACACCAAGGAGTTCTCCTTTTCCTTTCGTAGAAGCTGGCGATATCCCGTGAGAAAGCCTGCAGCGAGACGGGGACGTAATCTTAGGCGCTAAGAGATTGCCAAAACCCCAAACAAACAAAACAGCCATTTTCAGGGCTACCCCAAAAATCTAGAAAATAGATAATATTCTATTGCCAAGTTGTATTTGTATGGTGGTATGTTATTGTATTGGTAAGCCATGGGATAGAAATGTGTCTATAAACAGTTAGTTTCTCTGACTTGTGAGATAGTGGGTGTATTTTATTATTGTATGTATTTGGTGTAGTAGAGTGTGTTTGTATGAAAAAGGTGGAAGTGAGTGTTTCTTTTAGGTCGGAGCGGTCCATGTTTTGGTTGCGGTGTGGGTATTCTTAGTTTTTGTGTGAGGGGGTGTTTTCCTTTACGTCCGTGCTTGAGACATATAAAGCGAGTGTTCTTCAGTCTGGCTACTAGGCTATGATGGCACCATACTCATACCTCCAGGAGGCTGTGATGACACCATACTCACACCTCGGGGGGCCCAGCCTAGGGCTCCGAGAGGCAGTGGTGGCACCATAACCACACCTCCGAGGGCCCAGCCTAGGGCTATAACCAGTCGCGATAGCACATAGTGTATATGCGACTATAATCGATCAGTCAGTCTGGCAACTCATCACTGACTGACCAAGATCAAAGAACATGGGTCGGATTTCAAACCTGTTAGAGCTCCAGATGTCAGTCGTCTTCTGGATGAACTGGCCATGGAGGCGATCCAGGAAAGGGCTAAAATAGAAGAGAAGGAGGAGATGAAAAGAACGAAGAGGAGAAGAAAGATAGGATTCTGTCTCACCTAGTGCTAAGGCAGAGCTGTGAAGTGAAGCCAACGATGAGGACACCTCCACAGCGCCAAGCACTACCAACACTGCCAGAACCGAGACCCGCTGACCATAGGATTGAGAATTGGGACGAAGAGTTAGAGAGGCAGCGGCAAGAGTGGGAACCAAATCGTCCACAACATCCACAGGCAGAAATAAAAAGGAAAGAGTCTTCAGAATCCCTCAAAGTGAGAATTGGGTTGATGAGGCCACTCAAGCTGCCTCCGCACTCCCACCAGCTAGAGTAAATTGTGAGCAGGATTGGAGCCGACGTTGCGTGATTGGAGCCGACGTTGCGTGTTTAGTGCCAGACCTGGGAGGTGCAATCATTGACAGGTGTATCTGGAGCTCACAAAAACAGCCCTTTTCAGGGCTAACCAGATCTCTAGAAAAGAGAAACTGATAAATTTTTCCAAAAATATAGTGTTTGTTAGTAGCGTGTGTGTGTGTGCGCGCGCGCGTGTGTGTGTGTGTGTGTGTGTGTGTGTGTGTGTGCGTGCGTGTGTGTCTCCCTCAACAAACAAACAATGCACCTAAACTAATAAGTGTTTGTTTTGTGTGAAAGTGGAGCAGTGTGACTATCAACACTAACTCCTTTGCTGATGTAATAGTGTGTGTGTGTCTATTTCCCTATACGAAAACACCATTGTTTCCACTCTAATGAGTGTTTGTTTTGTGTGAAAGTGGAGTAGTGTTACCATAAACACTAACTCACTTGACTGGTGTGATTGTTGGTGATGGTTTGGGTTTTAAATAAAAACTTTCCTTCTTCACTATGTCTTGGTAGGGAGTATAGAGTCATTTGTGGGTAATAATGTATTAGTTTGTATAAAAGAATAAAGAACAGATTTTTTTTTCAGTAGGCACTATTATCTCTTGTAGTTTATAGGTATGTGATATTTATTGTTGGTGAGAAGGATGTTTTCCTTCACGTCCGTGTTTGAAGTGTATAAAGTGTAGCGTTCGACAATCGTGCCATTCAACATTGAATACTTAACGATGGCTACCAACAACCTGGAGAAAATGCAGAAGTTGCAAGGGGTGGTGAATGATTTAGAGATGGTAGAAGAGATGTTAGTAAGGGTGGAGTATGAATGTTATAACCTATACAGAGGCAAGATGGAGATCAATAATTTGAGAAAAACAAAAGATAGATTAAGGGAAATGATAAAACAGGTAAAAGAGGAAAAGGAGGACAAGGTGGTAAAGGAACAGATGAGAGCATATAATGACAAATTGATGAAAGAGGAGGAGAATGAGAAGAAGAAACAAGAGGAGGAGAAGGAGAAGAAGAGGAGTGGGAAAAGATGAATAAAAGAAGAAGAAGAAGAAGAAAAGTGTCATGGAGAAGATGAGGCGCTGGTGGAGAAGAAACAAGAAAGAGAGAAAGTAGAAGAAACCCAAAGGCCATTTTCAGGGCCACTCATATGTCTCGAAAGATGTCTATTCTCTCTTGCCTAAAATATTTTGGATGATTGTATAGTTGTTCGTGTGATAGATTAATGTCTGATAGATAAATCTATGTTTGTGTAATAGATCTAAGTCTCTATACATTTACCTTTGTCCATCAATAGTTCCAAACTATTTTAAATTTTCCCTTATCGCTATACAGTTCCAATCCCTTGTCGCTATGTTCAAACTTCCCTTGTTGCTATACAGTCCCAATCCCTTGTCGCTATGTTAAATTCCCCTTGTCCCTAGACAGGCCAACCTATGTTCGAGACCCTGTTGTCCCTAGACTAATCCATGTTAAATTTCCATTGTCCCACAGGCCCATCCATGTTAAAATTCCTTTTGTCCCCAGGGTACAAACCCCCTGTTTTAACATTAAGCCACCATTGTATCTACGGCGTCCCCCCCCCCCCCGCCTTTACTACTACGGCTCTTCAGAAAATATGAAATATGATGCCATTGTTAGGCAATTCCTTATCTTTGCCATTTTACATATAACCTTTTTGCAAAGACGTTTTCTATATTATGTGATGATTTCATATTGGGATGAAGGAATGTTATGATCTTGAAAGGACATAATCTTCATAAATTTTAAACGTTAATGCCCATATATTCCAAGTCATTATCTTTTTAACTGGTAATATGTCAACCTTTTTGCTCCTGATACGTTGAGGCAAATGTTTATTTGAGCACCTAATGACCCGTTAATACTTATCTAGAAGACAAGATGCCTAGTAAACATTCAATTACATTGTTACCATCTCTGTTCAATATGTTCATAGTAATAGTATCTGTACTTAATTGCTTCTACTTCTTATAATTGCCCAAACTTAAGTCTGATCCTTGGTTTTAGCAGGGTTACTTTTACAGAACTTAATTGTCGATTTTTTTTAAACTATGATCTTCTACGTGCTGAATTTAATGTGATAAAAAGTTAATTCAGATCTTGTTTGTTGCTTAAACACATGTACTCGTTTACAAGCCTTCTCAACGAATCCCCAACTGTTGAACTGATAGTTATAATGTTTACTTATTAATACGTCTTGATTCTTTTCTTCTTCGAAGACGTGTTCATCGCTTAGATTCGTTTCGAAATTCATTTCGAATCATTTGTTAGTAGTCTTCATTCCCTTGTATTTGATTAGCAATATATCAGTCTATATTTACTATTTTAGACGTGTGTTAGATGGAAAGAGAGAACAAATGAGAAGGTGTTTGTATTTAAGCGAAATAGCAAAAACAGAAAGCATGTTAGTTATTAGTTCAATAAAAATAAAATACGAAAACAGTGAATAAAATAATTAGCATTTATTATGAAGCATATTTAGAATCCATATTCATATTTTATTTGCTATGGTTATTATAATAAGTTCACTCTAGGCACTTGTCCATCAAGGCATGCATTAGTCTAAGCAAGCGTCCGTTGCAGACAAGTCGACTGGAAGGTATGGTTGAAAGTAATCATGACTCCTGTGGAAAACAAAAAAGTTCATGATGTTATATTTTGATAATCACGAAGAAACCGACGTGTTTTCTACAATTGAAAAGTAACGAGAGTGACAGGACCTTTGACTACTATTGTATGAGAATTCTATTTATTTATCTGAACATCACACAAAGCACTTATTTACCATGCGAAATGTTTGCTAAAGTTTCTCCCATTTCTTTTGAAACAAAACAGAAATTTCTATAAATAAAATTTCCAGACATCTCCTAACAAAATGTTGTATGAAAAAAGTGGAATGCATTTGTTTTCCTAACTGAAGAAATAAAAATACTTTACCTACTATACTTCCTTTTTCCTTGATAGACTAACAGTCCTGCGTAAGTCAATGAATGAAATATACTCAGTATATATGCTCAGCAAGTTAAAAGCTGTACAAATACAGAAACTCTCAAATGTAGGTCATCAGGTTGAGAAATCACAAAGTTTTATTTCTATACAGTTATCAGAAAACAATATATTCTTAATAAATAAACTTACATTGTGACGGAAGAAATAATCTGAATGTTTGATATTGCTCTTAGCCATTAGAAGTTGACTCCCATTGCTCGCACCAACTGCTCATATAAACAGTCCATTGACAATGTGTACGCCCATATGAACAGTCCATTGCTCGTACTAACGCCCATATAAAAGTCCATAGCTTGTGACAACGTCCATATAAATAATACATGTAATTGTTGGTCACCCGATTAAAATATAAAGTTTCATATTTAAAACGTTACCAGTGAATGCTATGCTATATTACAAATAAGTAAACTCAGATCTTGAATGTATTATTCTCACCAATTTGAATGTGTAATACTGCTGCATTTGACTGAATTGCAATTCAGTTGTCGGCTTTTAGCACAGTCAGTTAGGTTATAAAATTGCTGCGTAAAAGGAATATTTCAGAAAGCAATTAGGGTATCATGCTAAGTAAAGACAGTGAAGTAGTTTATTGTGTTAGCGTTTCTAATGCACACGAAGACAGATCATGAAACTTAAACCCGGAAATCACGACAGTATATGGTTTTCATTTGTTCACTTTAATTTCTTTTTTTTTCTTTTCCGCGCTCTCTCAGTGTACTCTAGTACGGTTTGTTTTGTTGGAAATGTGTGAGTTTACTCTGAAACGTCACTATGGCGTAGGAACTCCCAGGATTTTTATATTAAATTTGTGGTCCATAAATAGTCGAGATAAGGAATTAAAATTTAAAAATTCTCAAAGTGGCATGCGACTGTCATATACATAGTAGGTACTGCAAATAATTTGCATATGGAAGAGATAGGATTTAATTTATCAGTGGATTATTTTGTATCGGCATTTTATTGTGCGTCGGTGAAAACCCACGCAAACAAGATTAAACTGTCTTAACATTTAACAGTAGTTGAAATCTTTCATATGTCCACTATTTACTTGTTCATTTTACAAATATCTCCATTTTCGGATTCAATGTCTTAAAATATATAATCTCACAAGCCTAACGAATGAGATTTCACCGTTTAGGAATGAAGCGGGCACTGATAATATCCGTCAGTACGACCTCAAGAAACATGACGTGTAACGAATATTCGGACGGAACAGAATATGCGCTGTTTAGATTCACCCGTTGTCTAATAATGCTTCACATTGAAGATCGCAGCTGACGTGCATAATGAAAGAGATAACTCCATCTGATGATAGTACTGGCTTTCTGATTGGATAATTTAAGTGTGGTACTAATTATTAAACGAATTCAGGTCACAACTCGAAGGGGATAACTTCGGACAACAGTCGTTTAAATTCGGACAGAGCAGTTAAGAGTAGGGCCTATTTTAACTGTTTCTGTGAGCAAAACTATCTCCGAAATATATAGCAAAAACAAATGATTTGATTTAATCTGCTTTTATTGTAAATATAATAATAAGCTGAGATTGTTACGTACAACAGGTAATTTTATTTAAGGTATCGTCTAAGAATGAATTTAGCAATAAATTTTAAAACAGATGTGTGGAGATTACAGCTTAAATAACTTTGCATATAATTTGATTTACACATTACTTTCAGTTTCATTAATTTATTTTCATCTCTCGTCCTTTTTCTCTCTATATTGTCTTGATTTTTTTTTTTTGTTTGCTCCCCTTGAATTCTTTTACTCTCAATAACCTCGACACTTGTTAGAAGCCTGTGCGATGATGGCTTGTTGACGCTTTTAGATTTGACAGCAGGTGGAAGAAAAACTTCGTATATTGCCTCATTCCAGTTTGCAACAGCCAACTCTGCTGTTCCTGTCTCATCTGCTGTGGCTATTATCTCACTATCTCCAGCACGCATTAGATTCAAAAGAAATTCGGGGATCATCTACTGATATGTCCTGAGATTGTTCATGTAATGGTGTTACTGGTGTTTATGTGATGGTGTTACTGGTGTTCATGTGATGGTGGTGATGGTGTTACTGGTGTTCAAGTGATGGTGTTACTGGTGGTTGCAGTAAATCATGAACTGCAGTGGCCGATTCGCTGATTGTTTTGCATTGATCAGGAGTTGTTGATTCGTCCACTAGTTATATTAATTCTCTATCCGGTTTTAAATGCCATAGCTGTAGATTTCTGTTTCCATTTAGCAATTGCGGTTCATGATCTTTAACGTTAGTCTGAATACGGCTATTTTTCTCTTCTGAGAGTGGGACATCTGTTGGCTCTGACGGCAAAAATGCAGTAGCTGGGAATGGCACTTGCATTTAATGGATAGTTTCCGCATGCTGAGAAATCAGAGCAGATATCTTGAAGACTAAAGCTAGATTCACAAGCTTTTGCAAAGAGTTTTGGAAATCGTCCATTTATTGATAATGTTCATAGGATGTGCAGAGAGAAATTCAGAGTAAGCATTGTTGTTGTAAGCTTTATTGAACAGTCCAAAATGCGGACCTGTCTGAAGGTTGCAAGTGATGGGTACAGTGAGGTGGGAAGTTTACAATGTGGATATTTTCTTGTTGGGCACACTCTAACAAGCCAAGAATTTCATGGGAGCTGTGGCCCTCCAGTAGAAGCAACTGAGTTCTCTGAGGACCACAGTTTTGGAGGAAGATGTTCCAAACCAGCGCATACCTAACTCATAATCCATCCAACCATTTGCTTGAAAAGCCCAACAAGCATTGGCGGGGGCTTCTGCAACAATAAAACCTTGAATGGCTTTCCTCGTCCTCTCCTTCAAAACGAACATAGGGGGCATTTTTCCACCTGATGCGTTAATACATGCCATAATTGTGGTATTGGATCGGCTATAGCTTGTTTTCCCAATGATATTTTTCGTTCCCATTTTGGAAACCACGTTCACGGGACTATGAGTAAATTGCTTCCCGGTTTCACCGCAATTCCAAATTGACTCTGGTGCGTTGTGAATGTTTAAGGTGTTGATGATTTCTGTGAGGTATTTGAAATACTTAGATACAACTGTAGTATTCATCATTCTAGCTCTTGCAGACCCTAATTTCTCAGGTTTTCTTATCGAAAGCTCTGGAAGACGATGCTTGAGGCCGCTTAACCAGTCCTTTCTAGGAATCCGGTCTTTGAAATGAATTTTAATATTCATTCTTTGCCACAGTCGCCCAATCTTTAGAAGGAGCTGTTTTCTTGATACCTCCATGCCCTTTTGTGCAGCTAATGTCACTATATTTATTATATCTTGTTTTACGTCTGCCGGCAGGACGCGTTTCCTTCCAGGGGGTAGAATCTAATGTTGTCCATTCACTAATCCTATCGCCTAATGTGGATCTGGGAACGCTGAAATGTGATGCCGCCTGTCTTATGAACATTACACCAGATTTCACAGCTTCTACTGCGTCAGCCATGCTTTTCTTTTCATATTCACGATACTTTTCTCTAATATTGTTGTTGCGGTTTCTTGACATAAATAAAAAAAAAATTTTTTTTAAATAATTTATTGTGGGTTTTGAATATTACTCAGAAATATAAAGAAATAAAAAATGTTTGATGTTTTATATAATTCCATTTTTTTATTTACTGGAAATCAATAGTGAACTATTCAATTGTATTTATATTTTTGGCGCGACAAATTCACAGATTTTCTAAAGAGAATCTTTCACCTATTCACCTACTTTTATACATTTTGAAATTTCATGTTCTTTATGTCCAAAAGAATAAATCAATATTTGCTCTTTTCTCTTCACCTTTATATATGTTCTTTAAGTTTCTGTTATATGTTTTCATCTGCATGTTGTTTCTCCTTTCCTTTTTGTTCTACTAGGGTATTTAGTAGATCCTTCCTTGACTGTCCGATTATACCTTCCTTCCAATAAATTCAGGTCCGGTATAATCTTTCAAGCACGAGATGACTTTTGTCTTCATATACATCAAATATTGCTTAAATAACATGTGGAAACATCTATGTCACACCCGTAACGTGTCAGTAATAAATGTAAATAAGTGGTAACGGGAT
Source organism: Megalonaias nervosa (assembly GCA_016617855.1). Taxonomy (NCBI): domain Eukaryota; kingdom Metazoa; phylum Mollusca; class Bivalvia; order Unionida; family Unionidae; genus Megalonaias; species Megalonaias nervosa. The sequence continues at coordinate 28,740 of JAECUM010014467.1, forward strand.
CTTCATACCTGACACGGATTTAGTATGTACATAGAGTCAAATGTTTCGGGTCACTGGATTCTGGAAGCTGATCGGCGAGGTGTATTCAAAGCGTGGGCGCATAAGTACTTTTCGGAAGTAAACGCTCATTGGACCAAACTCTTTTAATGAGGAGGAAGGTTTATTCATGATACAGGTAATAGCGCATGAGCAAGAAAGATGAGCAAGACATAAAGCATTCATCTTTAACAGAACTCGTCGGAATTCACCCGTAAGTCCAAATCTTCCCAGACTGACCGTAGCTCTGTTAACACCAGTTCGTAACTAATTGCATACGTCTATACTATGTTGTATTTTAGACCAAAACGGCTAAAGTATTCGTTCCATTTCTCTGTGTCATTTTGTTCAGATAACACCTAAATATATACCAAAATGCAAATAATGCAAATATTTATACCGTTAAGTATGTTTCCGTACTATCGATGTGTATCTTTTCCGTATGACCTGCAACAGGCTAAGGCTCAGTCCATTATTCAGGGTCTACCAGCTTAGCGTAGTGTATGCAGCTATGAGAAAACATAACTAGATCATTTATCTTTGTTTTAGACAAATATGGTGAAATTGGCGCTTCTGCTAAAATACAACTAACCTCTATTTACTCCTTTTGGACATTCCAATTAAGTGTAAGTTTATTGAATTTGCTTCTAATCTTCTGATTTCTTTCACTGCAATACGTCTTAAACTTCGTTAATTTCACAGACTATTCTTAACGGTATTTAGGTATATATGTTTTCTATTGACTATATTAGTTTTGCACTGCTCCACTTCTAACATTTTTAAACTGATTGTACCAAAATCTTTTTATTGACACACTATAGAACATGAGGTGTACAGGGTTTTATTTTCATCTGCGTTGTGTTCAAATCGCATCTTTTACCAACAGATGTTAGTTAATTTTGCGAACTTTTATTAACATGAAAAATTGTACTTTGGAGACATTTGGTCGAAGGTAAGTGAACTATATGTAAAATACCCGCGGAAATAACGAAAGTACTTTCTGTACTTTTTATAACTTTTTTTGTTGGGGGGGGGGGTATTTTAAAGAAGTTAGAGTCTTTGTTATGACTGCATCAACATTTTATTGCTTTTCGTTACATTTCGTTTTCAAAATGTGGCAGATATGCTTGTCTTTACCTAGTAGTTGGTTTATTTAGCTCTTTATAGATGTGGTTTGCGTCAACTTTATATTTTTTTAATATTATATCTTTTTTTCTTCCGTGCAATCAGTTGCTACCCTTCGGGCAATATCTGCATTGTAATTGCAGTGTCGAGTTCGTCAAGTGTACTAATTTGTTATATGCCTGTATTTTATCAATGCGTTTTCTTATTTTCCCCATTGTGTTTTACACATAATACATATTTAAACTCTTTTTTATATTCAACCTCTTTTGCACTTCTGTTACATCTTAGAAGCACCTTATCTCGTAGAACTCAACGTTCCTAACCCCCTCCGCCTCCGATGATTCTGTTATTTAATCGCAAATTAAATTCAGCTTGTTAATAACTGTTTCAAGATTCATTATAACACATAACGAGTAGCAGCTTTTCACGGTTCATTCGTTTGTTCTGTATAAATTTATTTGTTCTTAAAACGTGTCCACTATATCCTCCTACAAGTCTTCCTGTTTATAAACGACTGAATCACCTAACATTACTTGCTGAAATTGTATTTTCATATGTTGTCTTGCCCATTTTAATTTAAACGCACCTCATTTAATCCCGGTAACACGTCAACAGACGTTCTAGCTTCATCTTGCTGGAAAATTAAAGATGTATGGCAAGTATATCAAAAAATTATTTTGACCCTGACTATTTCAACTGTCAAAGAAAAGTCTTTGTAAGTTTACAATAGCTTGGCCAAATAAGCCTTCAACAGTGGAAAATGAATTTGCATGCTGCAGAGTCCTTACTACAATTTTAAGTCTTTACTAATATTAAACAACAACACCCTTCAAAATAAACACAAGCAACTACTGCACTTAGGACTTTATCTTGCCTCCCATTGTACATTTATTATATGATTATATGTAAAAAGGCGGGGAGTAACAATTGAGACACAAAATGTGAAGATATATTTCTTGATAGGATGTATCCTGATTTGATATAGAAATTTTCCAAGGCAGTGATACCTGGCGTCATAGTAGTTGTTAGTATCACTTGCTTGAAGCAAATATGACCAACACGTAAACATGTATGTTTCTTCCAGCAGACAGCTCGTTGCACCTTAAGTACAAAAGCTCATGCTTCGTTTTTGGTTCGGCCGATAAATTGCGAGAGAAGAGCAAACGCAATATTCGCTTTGCTGCTGATGACTACCTCTGTTTCAGCTAATATAGCCAATTTAATGTAGTTTATCTGCATACCGCTCTCTAGTCTGTCGAGTATTGTACAAATTTACAGAGATTAAATTTGAATGGAAGACATAGCAGGTTTCAGGATGTGTTTCTTTTAAATGCAATTGGACTATAAGTACAGTGAATACAAGAATTTGTTTTTTATTCATTATGTTTATACCTATGCTCATATTTTAATTATTAACGTTCTTATTATGACCTCACTTGAAACAAATCTTCGTTATTGACATATGTCTAATCTAAGCAGATATTTCTTGTAAACAAGTGTTCTTTTAGGTGTCGCTCAAGATCATGATGACTCATGAAAATAAAATAAATTAACTGATTGTTTTCATAATCACAGTGAACTTTAAGCTGACAAGCACAAAACTGACCAGAGTTGTATCTTCCCTTTTGCAAGAAACAGATTATTTTATAACTGGAACATCATGATACTTCAGTACTTCTACCATAATAATACTATATGAGGAAGAGGATTGTATTGATTTATCTGAACATCACACTCAGCTCTTTGCTTAACAGATGAATTGATCTAGAATTGAAATGTTTTGACGCTGTTAGGAATTTTGCCGTAATGTTGAATGTGGGAGTATTAACTGAACTGATAAAAAAAATCTGGAGTGCATTTTGTTGTACTTGATAGCATAATCAAGTGATGCAATATACATTATATATCTGTGTAAAATCTAAACTTTAGGTCATCCGATTGAAAAGATGCAAACCATGATTTCTATACAGATGTCAGAAAATGCCATCATATATTCATACTAAATTAAATGGGGACTTATTTTTACGCACACATTATGAATGCTAATTTATATTATGTTCTCGACTTGAGGCAAAACCATTTAGGTCATGAAATTACTTTACAATAAGAATATTCCCGAACGCAGTTTTCATATCACGCAAATCACAAAGTGCGATCCAGTCTATTTTTTATAATGGACGTAAAGAAAAGTGATAAGAACTGTAACGCGATAATAATGATATTATATGTTGTCCAGTTGTTCAACTTATTTGACTGATTTTTTAAATACATGTGCCGTTGCGCTATTAGTTACACTGCGTATTGTTATGTAGCTACGTTTTCTAAATTGCAGTTCGGTCTAGGAAGTCGATAATATTTCTGTTGCTTGAAATGATAAAGTTGAACCAGCCGGAATTTGTATGTATTAGTGGATCGTTTCGTACATTTATTTATTCTGGGTGGGTGAAAGTAGATCCACAATAAGTTTAAACTTTCAAAATGTATAAAGTTACAGATCTCTATAATCTCAATACCTCTTGCTTATTGTACAAACTTCTGCGTGATCGGTTTCAATATGTTTAACATGTGTACTCTCACAAAGATGATGAATGAGTCTTTGAGCCTTTAGGATAGAATTGGGCATTGGCAACACCCGTCTCTAGGTACTCAAGAGACATAACATGCATCAAATATTAATTGATCTGTTTATATCATTTCGGAACCACCTGCATGAGACAAATTCTTGTTTTGAGTTTAACTCCATTTCAGAACACACTAGGCTATACATGGCGGTCCGTATTACTGCTGGAGGAAGAATCCGTGAAAACCTCGGTAAGAATGGGAAGCTATTGGCAGCTTTCTCGCATACTCATATTGGCCCAGTCCGTGATTCAAACCCACATGTACACAGGTCAGATGGCACTGATCGGGAAAGACAAGTGATTTAGGCCACTCGGCCACCCGGCATTCAGTCTGACAAGGCTGAAAAGATATTCCATTCCCAGACAAACACAGCTGCATCACTTGTTACAATTTTATTTGCATAAATGTGTTCAGACAACAAAATCAATATCGAACAATAGAACAGATGACTTATTATTTTAAAAAAAATTAATATTATGGGTGTTTTAATATACGTTAACAAAAATGAACTCCGACTGGATTTGAGCTCGATACCTCTGACAACCTTATAATTCACTATAGGCACTGTGCTTTTCTGAACATACCCCAGAGTGTGGAAAATAGTAAAAGTCATTGTAAAACATCATATAATCAAGCGGTTTTTTTTTTTTTTTGTTTATTATATTGTTCACAATAGTATGTACGTGTACTACACACAATGCATGTACATAATTTATCTTTAAAAAATTCTTTTTATGTTAGATTCTTGGAAGCAAACACAGTCGAGATAGTTGCTTGCTCTTTATGATAAATATGAATTTTAAGTCGAGAATATCCTACAAAAACGTAAATGAAGGAAAATATTTTATGTGGATTTAAATTTCAATCCGCGTTTTCATTTGCTAAATGTAAACATTCATGGAAAGAAGCCACCTCTTGAAACACACTGCCCTCTCATGCACCACTGCAAATAAATAAATAAATACATAAATAAATACATAACTAAAATAAAAGAAAATGACAAATTTGAAAACAGAAAAGGAAACATGATGATTTTAAACCCATAACCGTCGGCTGATTCATTTTCCTGATTGGTTATATTGCTATGTGTCTTATTGCCCAACATACTTCACGGTCTTCCTACCAAATCTAACTGATTAAATTGCAGTGTGTATTTTTCCACCAAAAAATGAAAGTTTCTTTCTGTAAAACCTCAGTGATTACATAGTAATGTGTATTATTGCATAACATACTGAATTCTGTTACTGGCAGATGTGATGTGATTATGATTTTTAACGTAGCTTTAACAATTTTTCAGTCATATCGCTACGATGTCTGCAGTGTGTCAGTTTATAGTGATGTCTAGCACTGGGGCATCATGCCGCAGACATGTAACATGATGTCCCACCCAGTCACATTATCCTGACACCAGGCCGACCAGTCCTAACACTAACCTCTTAATGCTGAGCGCCAAGCGAGACAGCTGTTAGTACCATTTTTGTAAGTCTTTGGTATGACTCGACCGGGGATCGAACCCACGACCTCCTGCATTCGAGGCGGACGCTCTAACCACTAGGCCACCGGAGCGGTCTTTACTGGCAGAACTGATTGATCAAATTGCAGTGTGTATTATTGAACAACATATCAAACCTGCTGGATTGCATTGCAGTGCGTATTATTGCACAACATACTTAATTATTTTCCTTTCAAACCTAACTGATTACATTGCAATATGTATTGTTGCACAACTAGATTATTTTCATTCCAAGTCCAGCTGAATTCATTGCATCATGTACTATTGCAACAACATCCTGAACTTTTTTTCATATCAAACATTGATTACAATGCTTGTGTATTAATGCAAAACACACTGAATAAGTTTCCTATCAAACCTATTTGATTATATTGTAGTGTGTATTATAGAACAACATTCTGATCAGTGTTACTATCAAATATAATTGATTACTTTGCAGCGTGTAATTTGCACAACATACTGAATTGTTTACATATCAAACCTAATTGATTGCTTGGCAGCACGTTTTATTGCGCAACAAACTGAAAGGTTTTCTATCAAACCTATTTGATTACGTTGCAGTACATATTATTGCACAACCTACTTCATTAGTTATATTCCAAACGTAACTAATTTCATAGCAATGCCTATTTTTGAACAACATACTGAATTGTTTTCATATCAAATCTAATTTTTTGCATTGCAGTGCGCATTATTGGACAACAGGCTGAATTGTTTTTATAAAACAACATACCAGATTACATTACACTGCGTATTATCGCACACCATACTGAATTATTTACCAATCAAACCTAATTTATTGCAGTTTCAGAGTGTATTATTGCACAACATACTGAATCGTTTAATATCAAGCCTAATTGATTACACTGATGTGCGTATAATAGTACAACAAAATAATTTGTTTTCCTGTCAACTTACTAAATGATGTTCTTAAAAACTGTAATAAACCATTATTAAAATCACTAATAAACTATGCTGTTCATGGCATATCCATAGGTTAGAAACTATTATGTGATTAATGAGCTTGTTACCACCTGAAAAGGCCACAGAGAGAGAGAGAGAGAGAGAGAGAGAGAGAGAGAGAGAGATAGTACCATATCTTCTCCACAACTAGTTCCTCTAGCTGCACGGAAAAATTTCCATATACATAGCTCCGTTTTCGGATCCTTGCATTTCATGAAGCCACAAATATCTGCAGACACAGTCTTAAAAGAGAAGAAAAAGACAAATAGCTTGATAGGTATGATGTCACTGAATTAATCAGCCACCCCAGCCAAAATATTTCACTTTTATGGTATGTGAACATGGATGAACCAGATACGAGTGCGCGATCATCCCTTGACTGGCTGCGATACAGGATATGTGAGAGCTTGTTTCAGGTTTATATCAGTTGTATCTGCGAATCTCATGCATTAAAACTCTAATTAGTTTCTTTATATATTTCCTTTCTGTGATCTACATTTTCTACGAAATCCAGTGTATTAATTCCATTCAAATCATTTATGTTACATATATTAAGCACCTAGACAGAAGAAACATAAAACAATAGACATTGTTTATGTTGCTTTTATCTCGAAATAGTTGTATTCGAATGAAAAAGTGGTACGTACTTTCCAGATCCAATTCACTGGATCTGCTGAGTCGCATGATCGAATTTGTTTCATTTATTTCTTGTTATAGTATGTGAAAAAAATGATCAATTTCTATAACTGAAAACACTCATAATAGCACGGCTAACTGGATATCTAATAAACTATCCGTGGAATTCAAAATCGAAATGAAGAAATGACAAAATGATAAAATTGTGTGTTTGTGTGTGTGTGTGTGTGTGTGTGTGTGTGTGATTTTCCAGTCATATCGCTACCATGTCTGCAGTGTGGCAGCTTATTGTGATGTCTAGCACTGAGGCATCATGACGCAGACATGTAGCATGATGTCCGACTCAGTCACATTATCCTGACACTAGGCCGACCAGTTCTAGCACCAACCGCTTAATGCCGAGAGCCTAGCTATTCAGCTGTTAGTACCATTATTTGTATGACTCGGCCGGGGTTCGAACCCGCGACCTCCCGCATCCGAGGTAGACGCTACATCGATACAATCGTAATAACAGAATAAAATAATAACCTGTAACATCCTAGTAGACAATTATTCGATTCTGTGCTGCTTTGAATGATAACGATAACTAATATGCCAAAAGATCGACAATAGGGTGCATTGTTTGATAATAACAAAGACAACTGCTTGGTTTAGGACGAATGACAAAAACAAATAGCTGTTGCACCAGAAATTCCACCGTAGGGTAAATTGTCACGCTACAACAATTACGACAACAAAATCGTTTCAAATATTAAAGCTCTGGTAATTAGATAGTCATCGATTAGCTCAACTCCCGCTACAGTATATAAAGAGTGTCATTATTTCTTTGAATTAGGTTTCTATGGTGGTCTACGCTTAAAATAAAAGAATTTATATAGTAACAAACATTATGACTCGAAGCTAAAATTGATGGTCCAAAGTGACCACTCCAGATAAAAGCAACATAAACAATGTTGATTGTTTAATGTTTCTTCTGTATAAGTGCTTAATATATGTAACATAATCATGATATAAGTGAAATTAATACACTGGATTCATCGAAAATGTACATCACAGAAAGGAAATATATAAAGAAACTAATTAGAGTTGTAATGCATTATATATATATATATATATATATATATATAGTAGTATATATATATATATATATATATAAGTGTTATATATTATTGTAGTATATATATAAGTATGAGCATATATATAAGTATATATATAATAAACAAGACCAACACGTAGAATGTGTGAATCACACATTCTACGTGTTGGTAATGTTTATTTTATCGTTTATCAAGAAAACCTGGACAACACCATGGCATCAACATATGATCCTCGGATTAGCAATAGAATGATATTTGTAACAATAACAATGGAAAAATTAGCGGAGAAACAGATGAAAAATGGATTACACGCACGCTTCCTTGAAAGTTGTCCGGAAGACAATCTTGTGTCAAAGGGATTACGTTTAAAACTTTAAATTCATATTGGGAATGACACAGCATCAAAGAAATTTCAAGAATCTATTGACTCCGTATTGGAAAAAGTATCGTTGGAAACATGTGAAAGACTAAAAGAAGAACATCAGAGGAGAGTGATCAAGATAGGAAAAGAACTAGAAGAACATAGAGATGAACTAAAAACTTTGATAAAAGGCAATAGTGGCATTTTTGATGAAGAACTTTTTTTAAAAAAACGGAATCTAATAAAGACGAACTATTGTCAAGTCAACTTAAAAATTTACAGAATTTACATAGAGAGAAAAACAATTTTTCAGGACAACGAGAAACATCATCATCGAAAATTACTAGCGATAAATCAAAAAGATATATTCAACATCCAAATGAATCAGCAGAGGAAATTAACTTCATAAATGTCACAAAAAAAAAAAACAAACCGTGCAGGAACTAAGAATCACATACGGAATAAACAACGACCAAGAAATGAAAATGAAATGGAACAACCATCGCCAACACTAAAAAGAACCTATCAACCAAATCAAAAAGAAAAAATAATAGACCCATGCAAAACAATTCCATGAATGATCAAGCAAAAAGCCTAATAGCCCCATCCACACAAAAGGCAACCTATGCAGCTGCAGTGAAAATGGGGCAAAGAAAATTACACAGGAATCCAACATAACCGTAATAGCAACAATAAAAAGAGTAATGGAAACCATAAAGGATCTGTTGCAGACAACACAAACAGAAGAAAGAATAGGAGATTTATTAGAATACAAAACAAGAACTGATGGAGGAAAGAAAAGAAAAGAAAAAAGGAAATCGAAAGAGGAAAAGAAACTGTGTTAAACCTTTTTAGCGAATTCTAACTAACAGTGATTACATTCTTCTAGGTAAGGGGTATCATATTGACCGAGAATCAAAGTGCATGATATTAATTCAGCAGAAGCATTTTTTTAAATGCACAAGATCATTAAAATTAAAAGAATTTTTCTCACAATCATGTACATATTCACAATATGAAAGTAGTTTTCATCTACAAATAAGCCATTTTTCAATAGAAAAGAATCATCATTTACACCTTCTAGTCTACGAGATATTTATCTCCATTTTTATATTAAGGCAACTAAACAAGCAATTTTAAATAGCAGTCCAAGAAGAAAACATTTTACAAACATGTCTAAAGAAGAACTAAATTTTTTGCGTACCTTATCAGAAGACGAAAGTATTATTATTATAAAAGCTGGTAAGTCTAGCACCATAATGATAATGAATAAGGAGGATTATATTAAAGAAGTAGAAAGACAATTAAATGATGAAATATATTATACAAAACTTTCCTATTATCCTTCTGAAGAAATTAAAGCAAACTAAGCAAATATATTAATGAAATCTCTATAACCAATTGCTCCATATATGATGAACTAGATATCTTCCCAAACATAATTCGCCCACCTCAGTTTTATATTCTACCCAAAATACATAAAACGGTTGATAAGTCACTACCTTTAGGGTATCCAGGTAGACCCATTATTTCTACATGTAACTCTATTACAAATAATATATCGCAATATATTGATTATATTTTACAACCACTGATGAAATCACTACCTTCATATGTCAATGACACTTTTGATTTCATTACCAAATTGAAATCTTTACCGAAACTAACAGAAAATTTATTCCTAGTTACACTTGATGCGGTTTCACTCAACTCGAATATACCACACAATGACGGTATCGAATATTATCTTGAAGAAACGAATATACATGTGAACTATCAAAAGAACATGTTTGTGATTTGATAAAACTTGTGCTCGAAAATAACTATTTTTAGTTTTGTAATGCAAACTATCTCGAAAAGTTGGAACAGCGATGGATAGTCCTATGGCACCTTCTTATGCATCTTTATTTGTGGGGAAATTAGAAAATGGCTTTCTAAACAAATGCCTATTAAAACCAGATGTTTGGTTAATATTTTTAGACGATATCTTTATGTTTTGGAGTTATTCATTAAAAAACCATTATTATGTTATAGACTGTTTGAAAAAATTACATCCAAGAATAAAATTTACATTCAATGTGTCTAAAATTAAAGTATCATTTTTGGACGTAGAGGTCGTAAAAAATACAACTAATAACAAAACTACCATGGTTCATGTTAAAAACACGAATATTCATCAATATGTTGAATATTCTTCCTGTCATCCTAACTCATGTAAAAACGAGATACCATATAGTTAAGCAAAAAGATATAGAAGAATTATTTCAGATGACACTGTTTTAAAATCATCTTTGAAAGAGTTAGGTCGGCATTTTTTAAATAGAAATTACCCTATTGACATCATTAATACTGCTCTCCAAGAAGTATCTTCTCTTACGCAACATGAATCTTCATAATGTAAAATCAAAAGCAGAAATGAAGATATCATTCCTTTTGTTATTGAATATAATTATAGGTAATATTATCAATAAATATTGGGATTTAGTAAAATTATTATGTAAAGCAAGTGTTAAATCGCTCCACGAAAGCAAACTCACACTTGCTTATAAAAGGACAAAAAATATTAAACATTTCCTAATTAATTCTAAACTAGAAAAAACATCATATAAAAAGGGATCATCAACTAAATGTAATAGACCTAGATGTTCGCACTGTTCGTTTATTAATGAAAATACTTCTTTCAATAGTAATAATATGAAACAAAGAAGAAACATTTAATATGTATTGTGATACTAATTGTGCAACATCAAATGTTATTTATTTGATCACATGCGAAAAATGTGGCATCCAGTATATTGGATAAACCAGTCAACAAATATCTAATCGTATGAATCAACATAGATCAGACATAAAAATTACATCGATCAATCATTTTCATCTCATGTTGCTGCACATTTTAACAACAGTACCCATACTTTGCAAGACTTCTCCTTTCAAACCTATTGTTATAGCTGATATTGAGATGGAACGTTTGCTAAAGGAAACCTATTGGATTCACCATCTTAATGCATTATATCCAAAAAGGTCTAAATCCCAAAACTATACGACGTTCATTAATCAAATGGTTTGCTTTTCTTTGTTTATTAGAATTATGTCCCCTGTTTAGAATTAGTTAAGATATGTTTATATATTTTGTAATAAACTAATATGATAAAAATAAGTTTACTACTTCTTTAAAAATGAAAGGGCATTTTAAAAATAATTCTAAATATATTATAATTAATTATTTATAAACTACTTATTTATTTTATGATTATAAGTATTATGCACACCATAATTTATTATTATAACATTTGAGTTCTGATGAAATACTGAACATTCGTCAATTATATATCAAGGTATAATGCATTAGTTTTTTTAAACAAAAATGTGCATATATATATATATATATATATATATATATATATATATATATATATATATATATATATATATATATATATATATAGTCATGTAATGTTTTCCTGGCTTTATAAACCCCTGAGGGCAATGAATATAGTCATAATGTTGCTGCTTAATTTGTTAGTTGCTTTGTTATTGTTATTATCATTATTACCCGTTGTATAGAATGTTGACTAATGGAAAAAAGTTTTGTTTGTTTCTGTTTTTTAAAACATATTTTATTGTCACAGTGGGATACAACGGGATTGGGCACAAGTTCTAACAACTTAAATTAGCTGTCTCCCTACATGACGGAAGTATTGCAACATATTCACCATGACAGCATAACAATAAAAAAATAATTGGTTGGTGGAGAGAGAGAGAGAGAGAGAGAGAGAGAGAGAGAGAGAGAGAGAGAGAGAGAGAGAGATGGTACAATTACAGTAATCACGATCTGATTAAGTTATTTAAATCGTCCAGTAGTGGCTATCTATTTGCATACATGATGCAAAATTCTGTATTTTTCATTTTGCATCTCCCTTTCCCCAAAGCAGTAAATCTAAGCTAATAGATTTCTCGTCATCTCTCTTCGTTGTCTGCTGTAATTCGGACAGAACGTGAAAAAGGGCATGGTGGTTACGATACCGCTTGAGGTACAAGAAAAGGAGTGCCAGAAAGCTGAACACTTTAAATATCAGCTTTTAATGAACTTACATTGTGTTGTAATATGGTATGGATAATATCTAGTTTTCAATTAATAAAACTTGCCATTTTTACTTATATAATTTGTGTATATATACATTTTTTCAGAGCACTGTAAGACATACTACACTGAGTGTCCTGTTCGAGATTGTTCCATAAAGATACTGCTGAAGGTATAAAACATCCTTTGTTAGAATTTAGACTGAAACTGAAAATGATAATATTATTTGAAAGTCGAAGGTTATAATCTTTTTGTTAGGTCACAAGGGGAGGGAGTTATTCAGAACTATAGTCTGGAGTTTGGTTCATTTTAATAGTGCAGAATGTTAGTAATTTTTGTCTTTTTCTTCTGGACTGCAGACTTTCCCACCCTATTTTAAAATAAAGAGATTGCCTACTTGTGTATTTTGGAAGACCTGTAACTATTCTTGCCGCTTTAGTTTTTCCAATTTTTCTGACTCGATCACCGAGCATCCGTCCCAGACTACATTGGCATATTTCAAGATAGGTCTGATATAAGTTATATACAGTTTTGATAAAATTTTCCTACTTAGTTTTATTTTAGTTTTCGTAGATTAGCTTTCGAGATGATGCTGTTTTTAAAATACAATCAATGTGAACATTCTATTTGGTATTTGATGAAAGTGTTAATCCTAGATGGCGATGAGAATGCACATTTTTAAGTTCGATATTATATAAAACAAGTTCAGGATTCTTTGTTACGTGTTTGTTTGTGAAAATCGTAGCTACTGTTTTTTTCTGGATTAAACTATAAGAGGTATTTCGTGGACCAGTTATACAGTTTTATTAGGTCATTGTTCATGACAAGCTCTATTTCAGCACAATAAGGGGACGATTAATGCAGAGATAAGTCATCTGCAAAAGAGATGAGTGAGAGAGCTCATACCATCGGCAATATCGTTTACATAGATTAAAAACAAGACTGGCCCAAGCACGGATCCTTGCGGCACACCAGGCAATTATAATCTTCTCCCGTGAATATATCATGCAAAACCACAGATTGTATTCTATTACTTAAATAACTTTCAAACAGTTGCGTCAGATTACCTGAAACTCAGTACACCTTCAATTTCAATAAGCCTCTGTGACAGACCCGATCAAAAGCTTTTGATAGATCACACAGTACAATAAAAAGAATTTTGGTATTGTTCTAATGAACTGCAAATACTATGAAACATTTCAATAACTTGAGAAACAGTGGAGTGACCAGGAAGGAATCCTGATTGATACTTATAATAAGACGGTTTGTATGAAAGTAATTATATACATGTTTACAAATGTAATCAACTATATTGTTATTTCTAAACTTTCACATTCAGGGCAACACTTTCAATGTTCAATAAGAAGAAAAAAGCATTAATGGACCCTCGCGTATTTCTATAGAGAACAGCAAACTTCTGTGCACCCCCCTCCCAATCGCTCGACAGTGCACGCACTAGTGTCTACAGGTTCATATGAAGTTTGGATGAAACACTTAGAAAATCATGCAGTCTAGTCAACATTTATATATGATTTGTAATATTGCTTAGAACTGTTCTACTGTGGATCTGATTCAACCTTCGTCGTGTCTAACACGCGGATGAGGAATGGTTATATGTATTACTCCCCTTATACATTTCCTTTGTTTTCTGCATTTTATTCAAATCCAGCAGCTTAGTCATAAGTCTATATACACCAAGGCTATCCTATTTACGTTAAACACTAAAGTCAAGACAGCATAACAGCAAATCAACATAGGCTGAGTTGGACCTTATAAACGATAGTTGAATTTGAAAGCATGAATGAAAGTGTTCGTTCAGAAATGGGCCGAATCACAACCGTTAGCTTTTGTCGTCCTACCGAGATGCCAAGAGGCTGAACTCGACCTTCATTTTATTTTCTGTTTAGGCTTCAATGATTCTTTTTATTGAAAGCATATGTTCTTCAGTGGTTAGAAAATCTCCGGGAAAGCTCAGAAATTTTTGTAATGATTTTTGAATGGACTCCAGGATGTAACAATAGCTCATCGGCTCACTTATAGTGGTTACACTATTACCTCTGTAATTAAACTGTTATTGCTTTCCAGGAACATACCTCAGTGCAAACGTCAGCATAAAAAAATTCTATCTGCAGCTACTCAAAGCACCACTTCGGTCGGTTTTGGGTTATTGAGATTCATGTGATACGGTCATTTCGGGGTTTGTTTTGATTTGGTTATTAGGTAGATTCTCCCTAATCAATATAACTCGAGACAACAGGCATGATTACAAACGCTATAGTTCCTAATAAAATACTTTCTCTAAAGAGCTGATGCGTAGCGCAAAAGGTGGCACAAAAGGATTGCTTTTTCTCGAGTACTGAAGTGAATTTAATTACCACTAGGTGTCCGAAATCGTTCGTCGGACGACTTTATCAAAATTGTGTTTGGAATAAAAATCACAGCGTTGGTAAGTCAGCAGTTTAATAGTTTGGAACGGTTTGAGATTTCTAAGCAAACAACCATTCTTTGCTGCATATTACTGAAGGTGGCGATTTAGTGTCGGTTTTTTATGTAGCCCGAACACTGGGCTGGTGAGCAATCCATAGACTGGAACAATTAACTCTTCATAGAAAACCCAGTGTCTGCATTTAACATGCTTTTCTCCGATTAATGTAACATGCATAATTTTGCACATATATGTGTGCATGTACGAGTAGATGCAAAATATAATCTAAGTGGATAAAACACGATTTAATTTTTAAAAAATCGCAAGTTTGTGCAAAATGTGAATCCCTTTACATCGGTACATTAACTAAGAAAGAGGACTACTGTACATAGATTATTAAAGTTTAAATAGATCTTTATAACTGTTCGGAAGGAAACTTCAAAATCCTTTCCGTACGTAAATTATTTGCTGATATAGAATATTTCAGAGAGGAAATGGAACTTAATTTCATACTCGTTAAGCAACAAGACGTTAAAAGTACTAACTAATTATTTGTGCTTCATGAAACATTAAAATAAGGTTCTCTGTTTGCTGCTCGTATACCGTGACACATTTTTAGGAAACGAATATTTGTTGTCTTAATTTGTATGTATCACTTTATAAATGATATCCATAAAATGACTTACATAAAATCATAGAATTAAGTTCTATACAACAAATACTTTTTAGGGGCTATGAAGGGTTTTTATTAATTTCTTCAGGTTAACAATGTGTTTTTGTATATAGTTGTTACGTTGTCTATATCTCACCCTATAAATATTGACATAAGTGGCATAACAATGACGTCAAACTTGTATATTGACAAAGGTACCCTGAAAGTAAAATGTATCTATCTGATAAAATATCCATGATAATAATGCCAAAGTACCTGAAAAAATAAAGGAAGCATGAATATTACTAATATAAGTGACACAAAAGTGTAATCTAAGCATAGAGAAGTGCAATCTGTACATTACATGCCATACTTGCATGAAACTGTTGATACACATGCATTAATTTTGCTATAACCTGGATTTGCATCTGGTTCAAATTCTTGTCACAAATGGGCAAAATCCATGTGGAATAGAACCAGAATGCAAACACAAAACTGACAAATTATTATATGGTTCTAGGGCAATCACCTCCTGGTTATTTATCCCCGGCCAATTGCCTCCGTCAGTTATCCCCCCCAGTCAATTATCCCTGGTTAATCACCCCCTAGTCAGTTACCTCCCATGTCAGTTATAACCTAGACATCTGCACCCATAACATGGTTATTCACTATTACAAACGAAGCAAAATCACTGAATAAAAGTAAAACCATTTTTTATACAAGACACACTGTAACTAGTCTACATGTATTTTTGTCGCTGTATGATCCACAAATTTATCAATGTACCAAAGGTGACTAACGTGAGCATGCTGTTGAAACAGCAATAGCCTGAAGAATAAATTACCTCAGATTATTCCTATGACCCGTTCGGACACCGGAACCTGTCTATCACATAAGAGACAAGTTAAGTAACTTCAATACACTCCGTTCTACAACTGACGCCCAATCTTAAGTTGATATTCCAGTCCATTAAAGCACGCATCCATAAGCCATGTCTTATTTTATTCCTGATATCTTGTTCTATTCATCCAGCCACCGTTGTTTCCTCTTTGTACTGAACTGAAGTTACGATCCCCGAAATGTAAGACTTGCGTAAAATTTGCCTTTCCGACAAAGTTACGCTCACCTGCAATTTGCCTTACTTACAAAGATATGCAACGCTACTACGCATTCTTTCATTAATTTGATAACAGATGCAGATGCAAAAACACATTTCTAATTGCCATTCACTCGAATCAACTTTCGTGGTCCTGTTTGTAATGAAGAATTACATGTGTGTTTGTAAATATCAACTCGATTTTATATCCATGAGCCGAGAATTCAAACTTCACAAGTTCCGGTGTACTTAGCAGTGATGCAGAGTAGCTTGAATTCATAATTCGTTACTTCTTGAGGCACACATAACTCCCGGGCGTAATGTTACTATATAAAATGAAAATATACCATCTCGATTTATCAACAATAAAGTACATAATTTGCCTACTAAATTTATCTTATTTAATGCTAAAATATTAATTTTAACTTTTAAGGAAACCTTTTTATGCTCCAGAATTAGCGTGTGCCATAGGAGTAATATGAGCCATATAAACAAATTCGTGGACAGGAATAGCCACAGAGGCTCTGTACAAATGAAATGAAAGAATCGGTCAACGAATAGATGGCAGGGAAGGAGGGGGGTCGGACATGTAACATTTTATATACTTACAGGTCTGGAACAGCTAGACCTCTATCCATTGACCGATACTCTTAATTTCATTTGTAACACTCCTCTGTGGAACGGAGTATTTGGAAGTTACTTACCTTTTTCCTTTTATGGCATGATAGATAGGGTCCGGTGTAAGAATGGGCAGTGGTACAGGTCCATTGGATCCGTACAGGATGGAATAAGACGCTCCCGCCACTACGAGTGTCCCAGCTATGGGCAAAATAGTGTGATGATGGCTCAGCATCACTGGGCGGAAGTCTTCCTCGATGAAGTCAACGGCCAGGGCGGAATGGCTCCAAGATGAGCTCAACGATCAAGTGCTCAGGGCCAGGGCGTGCCACATTATATCAGTGGATTTCGGCTGTGGTCATCAGTCTGGCGAGGGATGGGCTCTGCCAGGCTATATCGTGCCCTTGAAACACCACATGAAGACAACTAATAATTCTTCCATGCCGGATCGGTCGCAGCCTGGATCAACAATGACCGCACCTTCAGCTGCACACCAGGACGGAGGTGACAAGGATGCTACTGGTGCCACCACTACCAAGCTCCGTGGGAGAGACAACATCATCATCGGTACATGGAACGTTAGAACACTGAGGGCTGTTGGAAAGTTGAAAGAACTTACACATGAGTTGGAGAGGTACAACTGGAACATTATTGGTCTCTGCAAAGTTCGAGGCAACACATTCGGCCCTCACAAAGCATCTAGAAGATGGACCTGGCACAGTCCAGATGGGCAACATCACAACCAGACTGACTACATCTTGGTGAAAAAACGATTCTGCAGAGGACTGAATATCGCCAGAACACGAATTTTTGCAGAAGCAGATATTGAAAGTGACAACGATTCGCCTCCACCTGAAAATGATCAAAAAGCGTAAACAAACAAAAATCAGATTTAACCTTGAAAACTTGAGAGATCCAAAAGTCGCAGACGCCTTCCAAGCAATGATAGGAGGTAAATATGCACCTCTGATAACCCTAGACAGCCAAGACACCGACCTAGAGTCCTTAACAACCACATTCAACACAGCTGTGACTAGCACAGCGAAGAAGATCATTGGCAAATATCGTCGAACAAAGAAACCTTGGGTCACAACAGATGTCCTTGAACTATGCAACAAAAGAAGAGAACTGAAAAAGGGAAAAAAAGATCATGAAGGAGCTAGAAAATACAGAGAGATAAACAACATGATCAGGAAAAACATGACAAAGGCAAAGGAATCCTGGATAGAAAAACAATGCTTTAAAATCGAAGACAGTCTGAGTAGAAATAACAGCAAAATGGCATATCAGCTAGTGAAAGATCTCACAACCCATAAACAAGGAAAAACTACCACCATCCAAGACCAAACTGATGACAAACAACACCAACTGCATCAGTGCAAAAATAAAGGTCAGTGGACAGAAGCTGGAAAGAGTCACAAGCTTTAAGTACTTGGGATCAATTATCGCAGATGAGGGCTCCAAACCAGAACTACTTTGCAGGATTGCCCAGACAACAGCAGCAATAACAAAGTTGAGAACAATATGGAAAGATACCTACATTGCTTTTGGTTCCAAAGTAAGGATGATGCGCTCGATTCTCATATCCATCTTTCTGTATACTTGTGCAACATGGACGCTCACATCAGATCTACAAAGAAGGATTAAAACCTTCGAAATGAGATGCTACCATAAGATCTTGGGCATCTCATACGTTGACCATGTAACCAACAAAGAAGTCCACAACAGGATTCAACGAGCCATCGGATCCTATGCAGACCTCTTGAACACTGTAAAAATACGCAAACTGAAGTGTCTGAAGATCATCTGGACTGGCAAAAACAATCTTGCAAGGCACAGTGCGAGGGTGCAGAAGAAGAGGCAGACAGAACAAGAAGTGGGAAGACACCATTAATTAGTGTACAGTCATGGGATTTGAAGATTCACAAAGGGCAGTAGAGAACAGGGAAAGATGGAGAGAATTGGTTGTGATAATGATGATGAGATATGGTCCGGTGTCAGAAAGGATCACATGAGTAACCTGAGGGACTTTTGTCACTCAGTATGATGTTTTGTTTCTCAGGCTGTTGCTCCTTTAAGCTAAAGCTCGTGTCATCCTCCTGTGCAGCGAGAGTGACGAAATGGTCAATCCGAT
Source organism: Megalonaias nervosa (assembly GCA_016617855.1). Classification (NCBI taxonomy): domain Eukaryota; kingdom Metazoa; phylum Mollusca; class Bivalvia; order Unionida; family Unionidae; genus Megalonaias; species Megalonaias nervosa. Next base: position 48,102 of record JAECUM010014467.1, read on the forward strand.
TTCTGTATTACATCAGTATTATATTCTTCACTATAAATTTGTATAGAGCTATTAATTTGATCTTTTTTTCTGATCCAAAAAGATTTGAAGTCTGTAAAGATCCCTCTCCTCTAACATTGTTCATATAACATCCACGAGTCACATCGATAAAGACTGATTAGATTAACATATAACGCCAATATTATCTAAGTAGATAATGGCTGACTAATCGAATATATTTATCAAATATCATGATTCCGTGGAATAAGTTCTCATATCAAGAGAGCCGTCAGTTTTCTTGGAAATGTGTCAGGTGCTATAAACTGAAAACATGGACCGTATACGTAGGTCTTAGTTGGACAAATGTATTCGTATGTTAGTCTTACGCATAATTTTTCATATTTACAATATTCTCAAATGAGTGGGATTAAAGACATGGTTATAAGAATGACAGACAATTTTTTATTGCTTGATCTTCATTTTTAATACACCAAACAATATATATATATATATATATATATATATATATGCACATTGTCTCAATGACTAACCACGAGATGCATAAATTTTTCATTAAATGGAAACGAGGCTAGCTATGTTTTCTTTTCATGACAAATTTATAAAATGAGTGGTATATTAAAGATACAGGGTACATACTATATATATCTTATTTATATCATGTACATATTTGCCCTTTGAACGGAGTTTATAGCTGTGTTATCACCAAGTAAATGAACTCTTCACATCAGTGCCTATTGTGTCCGCTACAAAATGTTGTTCTGACCTTTTGTGATTATTAACTATCATCTTTGCAAACTGATAAGTTGATTGTTTTCATTTTTGAGCTTCTAGTGTCATTCAGATTGATTAAATCAATATAAAACACAATTATGATATGAATATAAAAAATGGTTTTAATGAAGAAAGTAGAGCACTACTGTTACGAATATGTAATTTAATTACTTGCGTTTTAATTTTAAATTCTTTTTATTTCATTTTTGTATCATTGAATTTTATTGTAATGATTATTTTCACGGGATTTGATGTTTTTGAAAGAGATATTATGTTTATAAAAAACGGAGTACGACTCTTGTAAACACTATTTTTAGCTTGCTTTGGTTCGTCGATTTAGTAAACATCAGGTAAAGATGATTGTTTATTGTCAATGTCATTTTCTGGCTTACGTGTTTACTGCGCAGTTCGATGATGAAATAACCACGCGTTCCATCGTGCGCGCATGGAATGACATCTTAGTTTAGTTTAAAAGTTCTCCGATCCCCGTGAAATGGTCAGTCGTATAATATACCTTCAAGGAGAAGGATATCTTTTTATTAGGTGCCGTAAAGAGTCGTATTTTTACATCTTTGGAGCTCTAGATGTTTTATCATAGATGACATCTTGTTTAGAAGTTCATCTATTATTTAAAATATGATAATTTATTCCCTGGAGAGCTACACAAGCTTTAGGACAAAGTCATTCAGTGAAAATTTATTCTAAATTGGAACATTACAAATTGTGGTTAAACGTGAAACTCTTAACATTCATATAAGGACTTCACCTGACGTCATCATCCTCCATCTTGGAATCTCGTCGAGATTCAAACTTAGATTCAGTGAGAACTGTTTAGTGATAGGACTTATATATTTTCAATTCTAGGATAAATGTTTGGATCATCTTCACAAACTCTAAGTCCTATTTTCTATTTTCACCTTTTCACCGTGTTTTCTAGGGAAATAAATTATTTTTGTTAAAACTTACAAAGCTTGTTGTCTTCACTCTTTTATTTTGTTACTTTTGAACAAGCCTATACGTAACACTACAAACACATGGATGGCTTCTTGAACACTAAACGCTCAGCAATGGAAATTAGTGTTGAATAAAAACTAAGCGAAACGACCAACCAAGAAGACGTATTTAAAATACTCTAATGCATTTACAGTTAATCTAAGTCATTATTCTGCTTTAATTAACATTACTACCTACTATAAAATTCTCTCTCTCTCCCTCTCTCTCTCTCTCTCTCTCTCTCTCTCTCTCTCTCTCTCTCTCTCTCTCTCTCATTTTCCTACCGTCGGTTTGATTGAACTTTTGCCATCATTCATAGGTCCAGAGACATCGTCGCATGACACAGGCATAAATCCTCTACACTCGTTTCTTCGTGGATTTTCGCCTGTACCTTGCTTCGATGGTCCAAAGAGAGAGAGAGAGAGAGAGGGAGGGGGTAGGGGTTATTGGAGAAATAAAATAAGGACATATTTTGTCGTTAATCCCTATGTTTATCTGCTGGTCGATTAGTCTTCTTGCCTGTCCAACCAACGCAGTGAGACAGAAGGAGAGGTGGCGGCCTTTGGACATTTTCAGATTTAATTAATAATAATATGATTTTTAGGACATTAACATAGGTTTAAGAAACAACAACAAAAACAAAGCATTAAATACATTACAATATGTGTGCCTCGTAACTAAGAAAGTTATGGTGTTGACAGGCTATTGAAGCTTTGTATCATTGGTTATGTGAACACTGTATATAAATCAGAACAAAAATGTACATATACCGTTACGACGAATCAGCTTATTGTAGGTTACTTGGTAAAAGTTCAGTTTCAAGGCTTTCATCTAGCTAAAATTCTTTTTCTCTCTCACTACAGACTTCTACGTATTTTATCCCTGATAAATCGGGGGGGGGGGGGAGGGAAGCAGAAATGATTGAGATGAAATTGAGTACAATGTTAAATTCATTTAAACAACGGGGATTACTAATACTTTTATAGTTATTTTCTTTCGTCACTAATGATTTATGAATGTAAATTCATCATTGATCTATAGAATCGAGAGCACAAATTTGAAACAATGTTTTCATATGCGAATTATTGCGCCATGGGTGGATCGCAATTTGATATAACATTAGTATTGGTAAATCAAATTGATTTATACCAACACTTTAATAACCATGTTATTTTTAATGTATCGTTGAACTAATAATTAGAAACGTATATCGTACTCACTGGACTTTTTGCTACGTTTATCGTACACTTCGTATATGTTTCCAAGCGTGTACCTGATTATCTTTTCTTTTAGCGGTGTACATTGTACATGCTTAATTCTATTTGGAAGGGTTTGTCTTCCAAAAGAGTTCAATTTTGTAGTACCTTCCCCAAATGTTACTAGCTCATTTTTATTCCTTTTTATTCTTTACAATAAAGTCAAAATGGTGTTGATTTATTTTCATTATTACACATTTATACATACCGATCATTTATCGTTCAGTTATGGGTCGTTTGTATTTGAAAACATTAAACGAGAATCTTGATTGAAATGAATTGTTAAGTCTGTTGAAATGGGCGGACACTGCTTATCGTATTGCATAGACTTTCTGGGATATGGGAAAGAGCTCATGCAACAGCAGATATACAATATTTACTTACCCCACAGAAAACAGATCCGCGTCCATGAATGATCTCACACTGCCTATCCATAGAATACACCTGTCCTGGCTCTTGACTTATAAAATGCTTCCATTCCTTCCAGTCGTAGAAAAGACCTTTGTTACTCAAGCACTTTCTGAATATGAAAACGGACATTTTACAGTGATTGATTTATAAACAGATATCTATTGAAAGGTGTATGTGCGGAAAACTTTGCTTCATGAGGAAGTCATTGCTTAGATCAAGGAATATTATGTGAATGGGTGCGCAGACATTCATTTCATTTGCTTGTTAATACCGTACCCAGGTCAAATTGTCAATATAATTTAGATGGAAAAAAACCATCAGGCAAACTTAATTATTTCATTAGAGCTGAATTACAACTTAGTGTAACTGCCTGAGGATTTCATCGGGTTTTGTATTAAATACCGCAGGAGGATTATAACGCGATACACGGCCGGCGACTGAAAGAATCAATGACATCCACTAACTTATGGTCGGGATTTTATGAACCTGTTTCTAAATCCAGAGAAGGCAAAACCATATCTGAGTTGCACAAACGCTCCAGCATGTTTAGAATCATTGTATTTAATGCTTCAAATGGTCGTATATGGGGTGGAGAGATCCTCAAAGATGAATCATAAGAGCTTATTTGAGCTGAGATCGACTTAATGCGCATTCTATATAAGTTTGTAGATTTACTTCTTAATGAATATTCAGATAACGCTCAGGTTTATTTACAAAACCCTGGTTTAGTATTGCAGATCAAGATAAATGAAGATCTATCTCTCTGGTGTTATACAACCAATTGATTTTTTTTACATATATGAAAAACTCAATGGCATGTCTTAAAAGTGGCATCGGAGTCAAATCATGTAATCACATAATTATCTTTGCCGACCATGTGGATCTGTTCGTGCGTATTATCAGGCGAGTAAAATACAGGCGTTTCTGGCTGCACAAACACCTGTGATTGCTGCACAGACACAAAAATAAACGAAATAATAGCTAGGATTTAAGCGAGTGCAGTTTTTCATATTTTTAGTACAAAACTAAAACAAATTATCGACGGACTTCTTAATTAGAGAAGCTCTTCCCTTTATTTAAGCATACCTAGCTTGCTTCAGCTAAAGCACATCCAAAACAGCATGGAATAAAAATAAGTAGTCGTATGCGAAAGCTGACATACCGAAATTATTGAGACCTATATTTGCACTGAATCGGCATGCTAGAACCACCAATTGTAAATGGAGCAACAGTACAACAACTACACCAATTAGCATGTGAGCATAATATACAAATACCAAGAGATTGAAGAACAGCTAACATACTTGAATTAGTTGACGATTTTGATCAACACCGTTGTCATATTAATGATAAATAAAAACTTATCGCATCTGCTGTTGCTACTGCAAAGCCCTCTTGATAGAAACTCTAATGTCAGTGATCACTGGCCCGTTTGTTTATATCAGTATTATTTACTTTTAATGACTGAACTTTTGTCCTCGAGAGACAAAGCCTCCAAGCACAATCTTCGCCTCTATACCTCCTTTGACGATTCGTCTTGCGATTCATTCTGCAGCATAATTATATGAAATGCATGCAAGCAATGTCAGATTAGAGTATGAGAATTGACCCCACAGATCAGCTTATGAGCACCAGGAACTGATTTGAAATGTTATAGACGGCCGCATAAAGTCAAAAATATGGTACAGTCGCAACATTCTGCAAGAGAAGACCTCACAGCGGGTTTTGAACAAACATTTGCACCGCTGAGTAAATCAACAAAGAAAATTGCCGAACGTGTAAAGGATATTAAAAAAGCGACGCGAGCAACAGTAGAACATGTCGACAGCCGAGGCAGGTGAAGCTTTATGGAGCGAATACTTTTGCACTGTAAACGTTTCAACCGGTGATGCACTTACAACCATGAAAACGTTCTAGTGACTAAGAAGACGGAGATGGTACAGAGGAAGATCTGCAACGAATGAAAGATGAACAACGTCAGGAACAAATACGGTTGCAACAACAACAGCAACACCCAGCTCGTGTTCCCATAATTCACACTGCTGGGGAATCACGCATACTTGAGATGGGCCGCTGTCAGCTTATTACAGCTGGCCTAATATCCGATCAGAACCTTTTGGTGCTCTGCCCTAAAATTATTAATTTATGTTTCCACAAGATAATGGTGCCATCTGGAATAATATCGAACTGAGTACGACATAGAATCAACCAACGAAGAAATTCGACGTAGAACACATTGGTGACCTGCAAAGACTCTAAGTTTCCATATGTGTCAGTTAGCCCACACTAGATTGTCATCTCAGTAGAATTTCCAAAGTATGCGGTTGACATAGCACGGTTGCCAATAAGATCAGTTTTAAGTTGTCCTAAAATCGTTTCATATGATAAACTATTTTACGTGTGTTATATCATATCGCTTAACGACGCAGATCAAATTAACTTTTGACACCAAATTTATAATGAGAGTAGGTCTGAAACGACAGTAGTAGCTGTTCAGGGTTATATACAGTTTGGATTTTCACCAACAGTCGAAATGGGTTATTTAATATCGATTGTGCCTGCAGCACCTGTGTATCTTCCATGTCATAATAAACGGCTGACACATATTGGTTTTACGCTTGTCAATCAAGACGGGCGCGTTTTGGATTTGCGGAGTGTAACTTTGACGATACACTTGTACATTAGAGATCGACCTGACGTTTAAATATAATAAAGACTGTTGTATGTGCACATGTGAGACTAGTGCATGTTGTTAACGCGGGAAAATCCCTTTACACCACATATCACGGAACTGGACTCGATGACGTTGTTCGCAGATGATTCGCATGTGCACCAAATGTGCTCGGAGCTGTGACATCGCGCGCTGCACCAATAGTTATATAAGATACAATGCGAGTCGCAAACAGTATTAAAAGTAATGATGAAACAACTGGCGGCTCAATCACTTCGAGATCAACTATGACGTTTAGTGACTCGAGCACAACCAAATGTTGAACCAAAGGTTCCAGCTTCACTATAATCACCATAAACAATGACTGCTGCAGTTGGTAAAATCATTAGTGAAGCTGCTCAGCAATTGTCAGATTCAGTGATTGCAAATCTGGCAATGGGAATTGGATTCTTGGATAGGCCAAAATATGTGGTCATCTTGTTGTTGAAGCGTTGAGTGATCTTGAGCGTTCACATTTGATTTCACATTAAAGTATGTTTAATATTTTACAAATGTCTATTAACATTTACGGACGTTACTCAGCTGGACGAAAAGGTGCTGATGTGGATCTGAGCAGGTTTGCCACCAAAGCGGATTTGACTGAGTTTACTGGTCGTGTTGGTGTTATCGTTGATCCAGGTGAACTTGTGATTTTTAAAGATAAAACTGGTAAACCTAAAACATCTAATGTTAATATTCAAGGCAGTGTTGTCAAGTTGAAAGGCACTGTCACAACAAAACCTAGCTGAGATCACTGAAACGGTGGAATCTGACATACTGGTGAGTCGATTGCGTTTATCAAGATTTATATTGATGTAGCTGAGGCTGCAGTAAGACAACACATGGATGAAAAAATCGCAGAGTTGCCCGCACCACCACGCGTAGTAGCTTCATGGGGCGGAATTGGGGGAATTTGGGGAATATTAATCAAAGAAGGAGCGGACTTATTTGTTATCCTGGTGAAAGTGGCTTTGATAGACATAAATCGAACATTTTAACAGTGCGCGAGTCTGGAACATACTTGTTCTTCATAACTGGTAAGTAACGGTGGGAGGGTAGAATGGTAATGTTGTTAAATGATTCGAAGTATCTTGAACTTTTGTCACCTATATCGATAAACCCGGAAATGTTATAAAATTTTTTTCACTTATACAATAATAAAATCATTATTTATCGAAAATAAAATTCAGTTTGAAGCACTCTTTGGCGTTTTTGTTTAAAATTAGATTTTATCAATACATATATTTATGGATTCTGATCGATTCTGATTGAGAATCCAACGCTGAACTCACTCCGGTTACATTCTCCAACGAATATGCGAGAACAACATTAACTCAAATAAGACAAAAAGTCTTGACTGTTATTCAGCAAGGACACACTTGTCCGTGCAACAGTTATTAGACGACGAGGAGAACAAACGTTTCAATGACCAGCACGGGTGCAAAAAGCATATTTTATATGATCGTGATGCTATGGCCACAGAACGTAGAATTATTGAACACTTAAATATTCTGTACTGGGTCTGCCAGTCGTGTAATTGTAATTGGCGATTGTGTTATTATCTATGATGGAACCTCTGTCTTACGGACGAGAAAAGTAATCGAAAAACAACTACGTTATGAAACCACCAATTGAACCACAAGCATTGTGAAGTACAAACGCATGTGTTTGGTCATAGATGGTATTTGTCTTCTTTCTGTGGCATTAACTCTTGGTCATTGCGTGGCTGGAGTCACAACCACAGCAGCCATCATAGGTGCGCCAATTGAATTTTTGTCGGGACTATATCGATAGTAACCGTTGTCTATGGTGGCGCTAACAAACAAATTTCGATAACGCTACATTCACGAGTACTTGTCCATACAGAACTGCTTGCAGCGGCACAAAGCAGTTTCAACACGATTAGCGAACTGTATTCGGTGGCTATCGAAAATAAAATAATAGAAATGACTGAGTTTAAGACAGTGCTGGCGGAAATGTAAAATCACCGACAACTCCGAACACAGATAAGGAACTGAGTTGAGGACTTAAGTCAATAAAATTCGAGAAAAACAATCTTCATTTTCGTGGATAATTAATGATCCACTGGTTGTACATTACATTTTGCTTGCTTGAAAAGTCATGGGGGACAGGATGCAACTTGTGTCGAGGGAAACAAAAGACAGGAGAGTGCAAAACTGGTGCAATGACACTGCTCACATACTTACTTGTCACCTAGTGTTTTCTTGAACGCTTCCACGGAGCAGTTAGAGAACATCCAGGGGTTTTTGGAGTATGGCTTGGTTTTGTCATATCCGACTTGTGGTTCCTCGGGAGACATAATAAACAAATCCTCAGCCTTACAAGCTGTTGCGTTCCCCTCTCCGTCGTGGTCTGCTCCAAGACTAGAAATATCAATCACGCAAAGCACATGACTATACACTCAATACAGTAGAACTGCAAACTTCGACTGATTTTCTATATTGCGTGCGAAGAGTCAATGAGCTATTTCCTGATATTATTTCCAGCAAATAACGCAGTAAACGTTTCCTATACTCAGACCACTCAAAAAAAGGAAATTATTTCATCAAACTGCTTCAGGCTGTAGCTATACAATATTATACAACCAACTCTATTCCAGGACTTAAAAACGTATAGATTATAATACATGAAATTAAACAAAAACTTTATCAATTACTAATAGAACACCTAAAGTGAGAAAGTGTCAAATGAGAACTAGCCGCTAATTTTAATATGCAATATTCTATAGTAAAGTTAGCCTGTATTATCCTGGAGGTCATATCATTAGAAGAATTCTGAATTTCTGCATTCAAGTTTGCTGATCTTCAACCTTTTTCCAACAGTGTATGCAATAGGAACTTCTCATATTACATTACATTCCTGTCGAGAAAAACAAAAATTGACAGTTGACGAATCTAATGATTCTGCTAGGTGAGAATGTTCCATTTATTCCATTTTTGATCCTCCATGTGCATGGTCGGTCATGAGGTCTGTCGGTACGTCAGTCTTGTGACTTTAGCTATATTATAGTGTCAGCCAGGCGGATATGTTAGGAGACTCACTTGGTCATTACATGAAAATAGCAGTAAGTGGACTGAGGATTGTCCTCAAGGCCGAGCAGTCAGTTGATTATTTGAGATGTCGTATAGTAAATCTTCTTGACGGCCTAAATTATATCGTGGTCTGGTGGGTAAGATATAGGAAACAAGACAAACCCCAAAGGAAACTACGGGAGATACCGTATTCGGGTGTTTTAGACATAGGAAACAAGAAAAACCAAAATGAAACCATTAATAATAATTTGACATGTGGAAATCAAAAGAATACTTAGGGCAGCAAAAGTGCAAATCCAAACGCCGACTCATGGCAACAGAAGTGTTTGCCAGTGAACGTAAATACGAGAGACCAATAGGGCATAAAGGATGAACTTACTTGTGTCCAAGTTCGTGTGCTGCTGTGCTCACCGTCAAGAAATATTCACGTACCTCGACGACAGACACTTTGTAAAGCTGGTCACATACAAACCCAAGGAAGGAAAGACCTCAAGGAAAGAAAAACCGAGAAAAAAATACTCTAATGATATTCTTAAACGTTTAAACTATTTCAACCCAGGATTATTCTGGTATTAAATCATTTAATTATGTTTCCTGTAGCCAAATTTCACAAGGTATATTATGATACAGAGGTAGCTTAATTTAACAAACTAGGTAAATTCTAGTACAGAGGTAGCCAATTTTCACAAGTTACATTCTAGTATAAAATCATATCTTTATGTATCATGCATTCATTGTCATGAAGTATATTCTAGTATACAGTCACATCAGTATGTATTCTGTAGGTAATTGCACAAGGTATAGTCTGGTGTTGAACCAAATCATTATGTGCCATGTAGCCAATTGCACAAATAGTGTATTCTATATATGCCCAAACCGTTTGAAAACTTAAAAATTATTGTTCTCAACAATTTTTTAGAGGACACTGACTCTTAATTTTTTTCCAATTCTTAATTAGTTTTGGACTTTCTCAAGAGATTGTGAGGAGGATTAAACCCTTTGTTTCACGTTTTGTTCACTTCGTCTTTTTTGATCATTTTCTATGGGGGAAGTTATTTCGTTTTGTTGCTTTTTTGGTTCTTTTTCTGAAGTAATTAAAAAAATCCCAAACGGGTAAAAAACGAAAAAGGTAACAATGTAGAGAAAACTTTATTGGTGGGATGTATCTTGTCTTTGATTAGTTCTATTCTTTGATTAGTTCCATATATTTACTAGTTTTTTTTATAGTCAAAGACCAGGATACATTCAAGTATGCCATTGCCTGAGTTTTAGTGTTTAGAAAGGCTATCCACAATGCCAAATTCGGATCACTTTTGAATGTTGGGATTTTAATTATGACATTTCCTCTTTCTTTAAATAATTACTTTGCTGTTCTTAATGTAAGGATGTACACAAATAGATGCTATATATATATATATATATATATATATATATATATATATATATATATATATATATATATATGTATATATGAATTAAAATCATTACAGTATGTGCACCTTGTAAACGTGAAATTTACCGTATGTTGTCGACATGCTATTGCAACTTGGCATCATTGATTATATAAACACAATATAAATCCCAAAGAAAGTGTCCACATACCGTTACGACGAACCAAATTCTTGTAGGCTACTTAGTGTAAGTTCAGTTCCAAGGTTTTTACCCAGCCAACATTATTTTCTCTCTCACTACAAATTTCTGCATATTTTGTCCCCTAAGCATGAGAGGGGAGGGGGAACGGGAAGCAGAAAGGATTGCGATTATAATAGTGTAAGATATTAAATTCATTGAGAAAACGGAACGGAGATCCTTTAATACTTTTCATCACTATTTTCCTACGTCACTAATTATTAATGAGTAAAAAATGATCATTGATATGTAGGCCTAGAATCAACGCCATACAGTTTCAAGAATGTTTATATATACGAATCATTGCGCCATGGGAAGATCCCAATTTAATATTCCCAATAGTATATATATATATATATATATATATATATATATATATATATATATATATATATATATATATATATATATATATATATATATATATATATATATATATATATTCTCATTTGTAAAATTAACGATTTGTCTTTAATGAGCAGGAAAGGCACCTGCCCAGTTTTGAAACTCACCTTTATCTAATTAGTTAGATTACTTCTGAATAATCTTTTTGTTTCAAATATTCTCTTTCAGAGAAGAAATAAATCATGTGTTGTGTTCACTCATGATTGAATGGTATTTGTTTCCTATTTTTTCTCTGCTCTTCGCCTACCTTATTTAACAACTTTCAGGTGGAAATGAATTCCATATTTTTCTTCCCTGCTTACTACGTGCCGTTACATGCGTACGACATTTATAGACTAATTTCCTGTTCTGAATAGATGACTCTTACGTTCGCTTAATTTCATTGTCTTAATGTTGCAATGTCATCGTGCAAGGAAATTTAGCAACAAACCAACCTGCCCCGCTTATTTAAATGTAAATTGCAATGCAACCAATTTATTCAAATTCTTTATCATTTGTAATAATATTGCTGAATAATTACAAACATTCGTACTGATTGTGTGGGCTAGGGAAGTCGGGATAATGAATATAGTTCTGCGGTCACAATCTCGCAAGGAGCATTCGCCTATACATTGGTTTGCAAATTCATCTTTGCCGTAAAGTTAATTTTGAACTTATATAGAATTCATACAACATTGTAAAAATATATAGTAAATAATGATGCTGAATTGAGATATCCATGATAGAGATTCAACTAATTTATATGTATGTCAGATTTGTACAGTACTACTACGATATGGTTGTCAGATTTGGATAGTCAACTCCGATACGAAAGTCAGGTTTGTAGAGTGCATTATGATACAGATCTAGGATTTGTACAGTTTACTCCGAGAACCTAACAAACTTAATGTAAGCGATTCGCTGTGTGTTATGCATATTTAATATTTATTTTGTACTTGACTTCTTGCGTACTTGAAGGTATAGATTTGGCCTACATGACTATTTTCATAGTTTGGTCATATTTATAAGTTATAAATAACTTGTTTACTGATATTTGAGTTCAAAGTCTAGGCCTAATTACCAAGTTTGACGATTCTGGATTTTTTAAATTAAAGATTGTGGCAAACATAAATATTCATTCCTATCTTAAGATTAGTCTTTGGAATCATTTGCAGTTGTTTTCATATATAATTTGAGAGGAATCATTTACTTAAGAATCATTTATTGGATTTACAAATTGCTCATTGACCTTTTGGATTAAAACTATTTTGGGCTTATTGTGACTTCATTCAAAAGGCAATTTGGATTGTATCATTGTGATATATCAAGACTATCGGTACATCAGCCTATTCAAGACTACTGGCACATTAGCACTTTCAATATTGGAATTCATACGGAACACTATATATTTCGGGACTTGCAATTGAAAGTGTAGGATTATTTGGGATTTAATTCACAAGTTACTCTTATATTTTCACTTTGTAACTCAGAGAAATAAATGCATGTGTTGATAAACGCGTTGATTTTGCTTCTTTTTGTTAATCCTAAAATGTTCTATCACAACCCCAAAAGAATTGAGTGTTCCAAATGAATTCCCTGTCCTGGAATTTGCTGATAGGAAAATATCATTGGATGTGTTGAATGCAAACAGTCTTGATGTATCAATAGGGCATTGTCCAAAACTCATTTGAATGGTTCACGATATTCCCAAAATTGTATTTTAGTCCAAAGTCAATGAGCACTTGTAATTCAAATGAACATTCCAAGCAAATGTTTCCTCCCAAATTATATCTAAACACAGTATTAAACAAGACTGCAGACTGATACTAAAATAAGAATACAAGAAAATAGGAATGAATTAATTTTCAATTCTTCGACCTTATATACACTCTCAAGCTCTACTTCGCAATATTTTCCTACTCTTTCTATATCGCAATACCTCCTCCTTGACATATTTCACAATGCATCCCATACAACACGTCTTAACAGAATCCATCTAGCTCAACCATACAGTGGGAAATTACCCCAAACTTGTCAACAGGTTCATTATTAAGACTGAGCTTGAAACTTGTAAACACTTGTGTATAGCTCATGGCAATATACAGACATGCACCAAGAGTAAAACACAATAGAGATAGACATAACAGTGACACGACCTTCTCTTCCGACTCATTACATATTTTAGTCTCAATATGATTGCCTTGATAATAAATAAACATCGAAATAAAAGCATACCCCCGCCTATCTATCCATCTCTATTTTGTTAAGTCTGTCCTAGCGACAACCTGTATATAAGGACGACCTGTAAATAAAAGCCTTGTTCATCTGATTGAATAACTTTAAAATTGCAGTTTAATTTATTTTGGCAAAGTAAAACGCCATTTTAGCTGATTGACACCATGAATTTTCGTTATTTAGTGTCATAAACATGCCGACGATGTCATGGTCATACCATATGCGGCAATATAGTATATCACGTGACGTGTGGTGATCAATCATAGGAAGCATCATATAAATAAATGAAACCACAATTATCACGCTATTGATTACAAAACCCCAGTAAAAAGACTAAAGTTTAAAGAAGCGATTCAACAATACAAACACGAAAATACTAATATTGAATCAAATTTCCTTGTGATTTATTAGGTAATATCTACTGTACATCTTTGTGGAAAAGTTAGTGGAAAATACCTCCGGATAATTAGAAGTTCTAAATGTTATTTTGCGGAGAAGGACAATAGTAGTTTAAAAAAAGACATATCCTTCAAAAAGATTACTGATAAAATCAGTAGGAGATTCACTGAGTGATAAGAAACTAGAAATTTTATCTAGAATGATAGCACGTGTTATATTTTCTGAAACGGCTTACGATTAAATAAGTTGTTAATGACTTTAGTTTACCATTTATTTATTGGATACTGACTATAAAGCAAGGAATTGGTCCTTGGTGCGTATTATATGTATCAACATATTTTATGAGAACTTTGTAATGGCGAATCATTTCTGTTCAGAGAGGGAAAGAAAGAGTGTACTTACCAGTAACGTCATTTGTATCAAGGGAACCATTATACAGATCAAATCTAAAAATAAAAATAGACGTTCTGTGTACTTGTACAATATGCGATTTGGTGTACTGGTTCAATATACTATATGGCGTGCTGGTACAATATTCTATTTGGTGTACTTGTACAATATGATATTGATGTATTTGTACAATATCCTATTTGGTGTACTTGTACAGTATGCTATTTGGTGTCCTTGTACAATATTCTATTTGGTGAACCTGTATAATATGCTATTTGATGTACTTGTATAATACACTTTTTGGTGTAACTGTACAATATGCTATTTGGTGCCTTGTACATTATACTATTTGGTGTCTTGTACAATATGTTACTTGGCATACTTGTACAATATGCTTTTTGGTGTATTGGTACAATATGCTATTTGACAGAAAGACAGTAATATTTATTCTTCATTTACATGCAATACCTTGGAATTATTAATGAAGCCGTAGAGAAACTTGTTAGCGAAACCTGACGAAAACATAAGCAATTTCTGTTAAACAAGGAAGAAATTATCGTGATGTCTGGAAGAAAACTTGCATCGACCTTTTTTGTTTTTAAACTGTTAAATGGGGGAGGTAAACTCAACTTTGATCTCCTTTTTACAGATATGCAGGATAGTTTTCGATATGGGAAAGCCATGTTGAATAAAACTAAATTAACTTCGTCGTGCTTATGACCCTAAAAACGTCTATAATAATTGCAGCACATAAAAATATTAGTTTATAATA
Organism: Megalonaias nervosa; assembly: GCA_016617855.1. Classification (NCBI taxonomy): domain Eukaryota; kingdom Metazoa; phylum Mollusca; class Bivalvia; order Unionida; family Unionidae; genus Megalonaias; species Megalonaias nervosa. The sequence goes on from JAECUM010014467.1 coordinate 63,105, forward strand.
ATGAATTTCACAAGGTTATTTGGCAGACAAATAAGATTGTCCAGAACCGGTGTTTATATGAAATATAAAAAATTAACGTCAGTGCGTATACTCAGTATATATTTAATGAACATGCACGATACTCATGAAAAATTAACGCCAGTGCGTATATTCAGTATGTATTTAATGAAACACATTCACGATACTCATGAAAAATGCATCTTTATATAGAAAAGAGATGACAACGGAAAGCGACATGGCATCATTATAAGCGACAGCCAACATAAACTATTTTAAATATTTTTTCATCCAAATGGCATGTTTGATTGATTGCATGCTGATGGTGAGAGAGATAGCGATTCCCGATTATGACTGATGTATGATCACATGTGGTTTATCATACCTGATATTGTTAGGGTGATATTCGTTTAGATTTCCTTTCAAAATTTTATTCAGTGCTCTGTACCATAAGTCTGCCTTTGATGATATTAGCCTGAAACGGGATTGCACTCTGGAAACTGTCTTCAATCCACCCCTCTGGACACCCAGAATGTGGAGTTTGACCGGGCGGTCCTTAGAGAGCAGATCTACAAATACTGCTTCAGAGATCCTAGGGCCCTCCTCCAGAAAACATAAGGACTGACTTGAAGAGAATTGCGATGAAATCAAATAGTTGTTGGCTGAAAAACATCGCCTCCACAAAATGTACCTAACTGATAAAAAATCCACCTCAAATAAAGATGCCATAAATAACATCCGAAGGACTGTTCAGCAGAAACGACAGCAAATGCATGACTCTTTTCTGAGTAACAAAGCTGATGAGATCCAAAGCTACGCTGATAAGCATTATATGAAAAGGTTTTATGACGCGCTGAAAGAAGTCAATTTTCACTCATCATCTGGCTGATGCCCTCTCTCAGTTGGGATGGGAATACCCTGATCACTGATAAAGAGAAGATTGTCGAAAGGTGGGCCAAACTCTTGAACCGCCCAACATACATCAATGACGAAGACATTGTTCTATGCCATGTGCCAGTCAGTGAATCACTGGATGACCCAACCACCCTGTTAGAGATACAGATAGCGATGCGTCTGCTCTCTTGCGGCAAATCTCCTGGCCAGAGTCGTTCCCAGCAGAGATATACAAGGATGGCAGTGCAGCTCTGACTGAAATACTCCATCAGTTGTTTCACCTCATGTTGCAGAAAGAGACGATCCCACAGAAATTCAAGGATGATTCTCTCATACACCTGTATAAGAGCAAAGCGAATCATCAGGCCTGTGACAATCACCGAGGTATATCATTGCTCCTCATTGAAGCCAAGATTCTCTCCACGATTCTCCTTGACAGTCTCACATCGCACCTTGACCAAGAACTCCTAACGGAGAACCAGTATAGATTCCGGAAGGACCATCCACATGATGTTCGCTGCTAGGCAGTTGAAAGAGAAGTGCCAGTTGCAAAATGCTAACCTTTTCTCAGGGTATGTCTACCTGACCTAGGCCATCGACACTGTTAGTAGAGTGTGCCTGTGGAAAAGCATAGCCAAGTACGCATGCCCAAATAAATTTTCACCTTGCTGTAGCAATTTCATGACGGCATGGAAGCTATAATATTGTACAATGGTAAGACGTCTTGAGCCCTTTCCTGTCTCAAAAGGAGTGAAGTAAGACTGTATACCAGCGCCAACACTTTTCAGTCTTATGTTCTCCGCCATGCCCACTGATGCCTTCAGAGATGGTGACATGGGAATCAGCATCAGATACCGAACTGATGGCAGACTGTTTAACCTTATGAGGCTTCAAGCAAAAATAAGGTTACGACATACATCGTCAGAGACTAAATATTTTTACTGATGACTGCGCCTTCAATGATGACTCTAAAGCTAACATAAAACGCATCGACGACAAGTTATTTGATGCTTTTTTGGTCTTTCAGTCAACACAAAGAAGACTGAAGTAATATATCAGCCAGCCCCAGGGAAACCGTATGCTGAGCCAAACATCACAATCAACAGCCACAAAATGCACGCAGTGAGCAGGCTCACCTATCTTGGCAGCACTCTGTCCCAAAACGTCGTCGCCGATGACGATGTTAATGCCATAATTGCAAAGGTCAGCGTAGTGTACAGCATACGCCTGCGAAATCTGGACGTTGTACCAGCTCCATGCAAACAATCTGAACCACTTGCACACATTTGTCTCAGAAGACTCTTCAACATCAATTAGAAAGACAGGATTCCAGATACTTAGATCTTCTCCTAAGAAGGCATTTCCAGTATCTACACCATTCTGATGCAGTAATAGCTGCGATGGGCAGGCCATGTAGTTCTCATGCCAGGCCACCGGCTTCCGAAGACTCTTTTATGGCTAGCTATAAGAAGGAAAACGCTCCAAAGGACACCATGAAGACATCTTTGAAGTCACAAGCACTGACACGTGAGAGCAGAATATCAGGACAGAGGCGTGTGGCGCTCCTCCATCGGAAAAGGAGCTGCAGCTTGCGAGACTAAGAGGACATCCGCAGCAGAACATCGGAGGCAGACCAGGAAAGGCCGATCGAGTGACACCACCATCTGAGTTGCTGCCATCACCTGTCCACACTGCTATAGAACTCCAGGGAGAACATCGGCCTTTTCAGGTACCTGGGCACACACAAACCTATCGTTTCCCTTCAAACGCTAGATGACTAAAGTGGTCCTCGTCTTCTTAACGAACGAACACATAAAGGAACTTGTTAGATATAGTTATTCTTAGTATTGATATAAAGGAAACTGTTGGATGTATGTATTCTTAGTATTGATGTAAGGAACTCGTTGACTTTGTTAGTATTGATAAAAAGAAGACTTGGATGTAGGTATTATTGCTATAATAAACGTTTTGGATGTAGGCTTTCTTAGAATTGATATATAAATAAATTGTTGGATGTAAGCATTCTTAGAATTGATATAAATGAAATTGTAAGCCATGTCACGTTACTTTGTTTACTGTTCATCCGTTCCTAAATATTACAGATAACCTGTAAAAAGAACTTAACTGATAAATTGTCCAAGAAGATACTTCTAATTAAGTTATGTTTTGTTGCATTTGGTCACAAAGTGCAGCACAGGAAAAACAAATGACGACATGTGTGTATGTGTGAAATATAATTGCTAACTAGTCCACTTGAACAATCTATCTTGTGAAAATCGATCTTTAGGTTTTATGTTTAAGAAATGTTACTCATGATTCCAGAATTCTCACGGAGACAACCTATATATATATAAATCAGTCCAGAAAAAGCTTTCCACTAACGACTACACAAGTAATAAGCTAATATCATTCCAAAAACATTCTAGACACATGGTTACATTTCTGTCAAAGGTACAGTTTGCCTATTTTCTTCTTTAGATCCACCTTATCGGGAATAAGTGTAGCCCAGTCACTTTAGTTTCCAAATATTAATTACTATTGATAACTACCTTAAGATTTTTACAATTACTAGAGAATTCTTGAAAAAGACAAGTAAAATGATGGTGTCAATAATTCTCTTGAAATTATGAAAGGAGAATGATCTTCGTGCGCCAGTTTTTGTTGTGCTTTATAGAGATGGGCTATCATAAGAGTGTGTGGGATGGGATTATAGAAATGGGATGTCATAGGAGGGATTAAGATGGGATCACATAACATTTCTTTGCATCTCTCTCTAACCATATGCCGCTTCTTCTGCATAACAAACTACGTAGTACATAGCGATACTTTGAAGCAAAACAACTGCAGAAAACAGAAAACAAGAAGGATAATACGCCGTAGAAAGTTCAATAATTGGGGAAAAGAGAGAAAGAAAACTTTAATCTACTCAGGCAGAAATTCACTTTCCCGCTCCAAGTATTAATAGTATTAATTTCATGCT
>JAECUM010014468.1:0-22132 GCA_016617855.1 Megalonaias nervosa
CACACACACACACACACACACACACACGCACACACAAACACACACACACACACACAAACACACACATACACACATCAGTAAACTAGTGAGTGTTTATAGTCACACTACTCTACATTCATACAAATTGGCAAATTGAATAGTGTCTCTTTTCTAGAGATCTGGTTAGCCCTGACAAGGGCTGTTTTTCGAACTTCAGATGCACCTGGTTAATGCTGGCACCTCCCAGGTCTGGAACCACCGACACATCTCCTACTCCAATCATTGGTCCTGTTCAGTGTTTTTTCTTGGAAGCGCAGAGGGAGGTTGAGTGGCTTCACTATCCCACTCCTCCGTTTGTGGAATAGTGAAGACGTGTTCCCTCTGTGTTCTACTATGCCACACTCGTGGATGCTGTGGCCTCCTTGCTTCCTCTGCATGCTGTATTTGTTGTTGTTGTTGTTGTTGGTGTTGTTGTGGCTGTGGTTGAGGTAGCGGTACTGGTTGTGGAGGTGTATTGATCATTGGCTTCACCTCACACACAGGTCTCAGTATGAGGTGAGGCAGTATCCTCTTTTCTTTTCCTTCTCCTCTTCTTTCTTCTTTTTTTCCTCCTCTTCTTTCAACTGGTCTGCTTCTGCAAAGGCCTCCATATCTAGCTCGTCCAGGAGGCGCCTGGCATACTCCAGGTGCATCTGAAGTTTCGAGTAATTTGGTTAGTCTGCTATTCATTTTCAATGTTGATTTGTCAACGAGGGTAGCCAGACGTTATTTATTTACTTGTTTAAATTATACTGGCGTGCGCACATATGTGCATGTGCCAGTTGTTAATTCCTGCACCGCTGGATGTTAATTTTCCTTGAGGACTGGAATTGTGCCACATTCCCCAGGCGTTAATGCACTCAAAGAGTGCTGTTAATTTTGCCGTGAGGCAGCAGAACAATAAGTTCTAAGATACCTGAATGTTAGGCTTGCATGAGTGGGGATAGTCCCAGCATACACTCATGTTTTACATTCTAGCTCTAGCATGGGGTGAGTGGGAGTAGTACCATCACTCACTCACGTTTTGGTTGTTAGCGAGTTTGTTATTGGTGCGCGCATTGCACGCTTATTAATGTCCTGTCAAGGCAAAGGGTGGCGTAGGCCGGGTGATGTCCGTTGTTTCCATTGATCTAAAATTGGTCTTCCTGCACGGACTAGGAATTTTGATACTCTATGCTGTTTGTATTAAGATAAGGAATTATGTGTTAGTTAGAGAACCTTGGATGACAGTCAGTTGGATACCAATATTTGTCACATTGTGTGACTGGCCCTGATGGTCCTGGGCTTAGACCACCTTATATGAGATAGTTTTATGGTCTTACTGGGTGTACTTGCTTTTATGGGCCAATCGGTCGTTGGGTGTTTGACCTTTGGTTATTTGGGACCGATCACTTGGCTTAGAGTAGTTTTTGCCGCCTTGTGCAGCGGGACCTGATGGTCATTGGGCTTTTGACCACCTTATATTGTCTATTTGGGGCCCTATTGTACTTCCCTAATCTGGTTATGTGAACGCCTTGTGAGGCGGCCCTGATGGTCCCGATGTTCGGACTCTCTAATTTTATTGAGTGACTGTCATCTTTTGGTTGAGTGTAAGTGGTATCAGTGGGTTAGTTAGAAGCAAGGAAGAGGTGGGTGATAGAGGTATATTAGAAGATTTTTTTTTTTTGTTATTTCTTTTTTTAAATATCAATAAGAGTTTGATTTAGGTGGTGGGCCTGGCTTACGGCTATTTATTTATTGGAGGGGACAGACGTCTTTGCTGAATAGTCAGGTCCCTATTCGACATATCAAGGACTCTATCCCATGTTTTGAGCCGTTTTCATGATAAGCGTATTTTATGCGTGTGGCTTGATTTCGGAGTGGACAGGTGTCTATGCTGAATAATCAGGTCCCTATTGACATATCATAGACACCTATCCAGTGTTTAGGAAGGGACAGACGTCTTTGCTGAATAATCAGGTCAATGGTCGACATATCAATGACGTCCATCCCATGTTTGAGCCGTTTGTATTGAGTAATGTATTTGTGCATATGACTCTAATTTGTAAAAGGACAAGTGTCGTTGCTGAAAACTCAGGTCCCTGATGACATATCAAAGACCCCCGTCCAGCGGTATGCCACCCGCACTATACGATTGGTGGTCTGGAAGAGTTGTTTGCCTGACCGGATATTTAATAGGGTGTTAGATTTTTCTTTTGAGTCCGGTTTCGTTTAAATAGCTAATGATGTTCCTATATGTTTTATTAAAATTGTTGTTGTCTCTATCTAGGAACTCTGGGTATGTTATTGGGGATCCAATTTCTTTTTGTGCCTTTTGAAATGTAATTCTAGCCAACTGATGTTGAGGGCAGTCATTGAAAATGTGATGGAGGTCTTCTATGGTGCGGTAGTGGTAACAGCTTATATTAGTTGATTTTGGTCCTAAATATTTACCAAAACTGCCGGATAGTTTTGTGACTCCTGTTCTGATTCGATTTATAATTTTTTGGTCCGGGCTGTTAACTTTGGGTGGTTTAATGGGCCTATCTACTTCCTTAATGGTGGAGTATAATTTTCTGCCCTTATTGGTCGCATTCCAGTATTCCTGCCACTTATTGTTAATGTGTGTTCTGGCTAGGCTTTGGGCTTCTGTGATGCTATATTTTAGTGGGGCCGGGTTAGGGTATCCTAATTTACTTTTAGCGACTTATGCGATTCCTATATGCGATGGTATCCATACAAAGTTTACGAGTAGGATTTTGGTGGATAGTTCTTTAAGCATGTGGTAAGTCCTGGCAAGAAACGTTTTACCTGATTTAATGTTATTTGTTTTAATTGATGTTATTGCACTAAGGGAGTCGCTAATGATTACTGCTTTAGGGATGTTGTTTTCTAAGACCCAGCTTAAGGATTCATTTATGGCCCAGAATTCAGAATTGTAAGTGGAGCAGTGATCTGGCAATCTGGTTCCTATTTGAATGTTGAATTCTGGGATTACCACTGCTGCTGTTGTTCTGGGTGGTTCTGGTGTTTTAGATCCATCAGTGTAAATTTTTACGAAACTATATATCGTTGTTGCATGTTCCCGTCTCAATTCATTTGTAAAATGCAAGTATGTTACACAATAGGCGGTCGAAAATAACTCAGTAAAATAGAACAACTTACTTTAGTAAAACATAGCAGAATATTGGTGATAGTGAGAGAAGAATTTACCTACAATAATGCAACCCAAAAGTCCTGTTGTGTTTCTCAAGCGAAATGACACATGCATATCCAACGTTTTTTGAATAATAATTTGAGTATAGTTTGCTAACAGGTCACTTGTTGAAATTAAGAAATGACATCAACGGTGGAGCTAATGATAAACTCTTTAACAACAGAGAAATACACGGCATAGATATTAGATATGGGACACCATACGTCGTAAACATAAAGACATACAACTGGAATAAATACAACAAAGAATAGCAACACGATAGATAGAAAGATCGATAGATAGATACCAGTGGTTATTCCATAATTTGTTTATATTTCAGGGAATGTATACAGCGGGATTCTTTACAGGAACATGTGTCAATTGATACTTCTTCAGGAAGCCGTCGACGGGAATATCATGTCGATTCTAAACGGTGAAATTGGCCATAACTGCTAAAGTCTTTAAAATCCCTTTATCATGAAAGATGAATTCGAAACAAACGTAACAAAACAACGAGTCATTCTTAATGTGTTCGTCCCATCTGACTGATCCAACTTTTATCTATCTAGCTAGCTAGCTACATAGCTATATATCTAGCTATATAAAAAACTATTGTTCATTCTTTGTATCTGTGCACATACTAGTATATTATTCAAATAAATAAATAAGGAGAAGAATATTAATAATGCCAGTCTTCAAAATGAATTAAATATGGTACACATTTTAATCGAAATCCCGTCTGCTTTTCTGTCCCTTTCGCTCTCATGTGTCATAAGGGACAAAGCACGTGGAAATCTTTAATGTGATAAAGACGAATAGGACCCGGATGTAAACCGTAAATTTGAACATACACCAAGTAGCCTTAGAGAAACCAGGTATGTAATTATATCTCTATACTTCTTATTTACACTGTTACACTACTGCAGTAAGACAAAGATGCACTATCCTGTCAAGTCATGCTGTAAATTCCTTGGTTTCAAGGCAGATATATTTTGTAATATGTTTACTGCATTGTTGCTACTTTTCCTTATAGATCTGTAATAAGGTTCAAAATGCATATCATTTTTCAATATTAAAACGTCCGAAAGCCCCTTCTCCTCTCTCTTTCTCTTCCACTGTGATGGTCAATCAGCAAAAACCTTAGGTCTATTTTACTTAATCCATCTCACTCTTCGTCAATGTCTCTGTATCCCTGCTTGGATCTATGACGGGTAAAATGAGAGATTAATCAACTAACATATGCCAATCAGTCAGACGTTTCACAATAGGAGTTCTCTACACTCTCAATCAAAAGTTTCATACTGAGCCAAGCATACGATCTATCTTCTGACATACGTGACGTGTCCCACTCAGTATCTTAGCAAGCTGACATTCAGCATTCATCATACATAATACGGACACGTAAGGAACGATCCAGGTGGCATGTGAACTTATGACTGCCAATACGAAAGTTTTCATCTACCTAACCTCAAATGATAGGAATCTCTGTCTTGTTTACACATGAAAAAACCAGTTTTATCAATGTGTCTAATGACACTGAAAAGATGAATTTCGTCGATGATAATGACGATATAAAATTGAAAAATTGAATAATAACAATCACAAGATTTTGTTCTGCAGCAGTGGAGAGACCCAACCGAAAAATGAGGAGGGCACACTCATGTTCAATTTACTGAAAACAAAAACTGAGTTTGTATATTATTATTCACGAACACGCATTATAATATAATGAAAGCTAATATGATCAGATGTATGTATTGGCAGTATTTTCGCTGGGAACAAGCTTCAATTCTGCCATTGGGTTGGACATTTTTATCGATTTTCGGGTGGCGCCATCATTTTGATTAAAGTACAATACAGCCTTGCTTTCTTTTTGAAAGAGGTTATATGATTAACACTGGGATTCATCATAGTTCTACAAAGAATAAGCAATTATTAATAACTGGAGAGAAAAAGCGCAATCTCTTTGCCCCGTATTGTTTGCGCACTTTAAAAATACCAGGTTCGTAGCTGATTGATACCTGTTGAGTTTCACAAACCACACCCTGCATGGTGCCTAAACAGGTATAAACATACCAACTTATACAAACTAGCGTGATTATCATGTCAGACCTCCAACTAGCATCAACTAAAATGACGCAGTGATCTCATACAGTCTTTACATAAATACACCGCATGATTCTAAACTAGTTTAGTCTTTCTCAAAGTCACCACATTAAAACTTTTTCTTAATACTGTTTAGAAGGCAACACCAGGACACCAATCACTCCCACGTTGTAAATAATACACTATATGACCTGGACAATCTACTTTGCTTCAAAAGAAAAATACCACTCTTTAGACATGAGCAGAGAATGCGTTTGTCTGATTTTATTATAGATATTTTGTCACTTAAATTCAATGATTACCTGTGTGGTGGCATATATATATGAGTCTATGCTCTTAAAATAAGTTACAGAACAGGGTGAAGACAACAAGATTTATACAGTTTAGCAAATAATTTATTTCGCTAGGGTACAAAGTGAAAAATGAGAAAAAATAACTTACGATATTGCGAATGAAATCCAAACATAATCCAAGAATTAAAGACACACGTCCTTGCAATAAATAGTATTCAGTAAAATTCAGTTCAAATCCCGAAGAGAATTAAAATTGAAGGTGATGACGTGTCTATTATGGCCTGTGAAGTGCTGATCTGTCTTTTTGAATCACAGAAATATTATTCCAGGCTTGAATTCAGTAAAAATTCCAATGAATGTCCTAATCCAAGAATTTTATCAGAGCACATATTTAATACCACATAAAAAAATCACATCAATTCAATAATTTGAAGAAAATAAAATTCAGCCCAAACTGATCCATAATACAACTTAAAGTGCTAAATGTTAAAGCACGACAGGTACAGTCCTCACAGTCACAAGATAATATAGTTCTCTATTTGGCTTCAGCTCAAAATTTAGCATTCTCTAAAACCAACCATTACCTAGTGGAAAATCCTTTAGGTGAAGGACTCGCTCGTTGTTTCATTTTTGTATTTTTGTTTTCCTTATAATAGCTATACATTACTGGCTATTTTCTTTCTGGCATGAGTAAGACTCAGTCTTTGAGAAAAGGAAATCTCCATCTCATCTGCTTCTTGTAGAGGACATGAGACACAATGTTTTGTTTCATGTCCTGTAATGGTAAATAATTAAAGTATGTGAAAAATATTTTCTTTAATGGTAGTAGGTGAAGGTCCAAAACGTGATGATGATCATTACATTTCGGTGTTTCATGCGCTAGTAACAGCAATATGAGCCATGTGTAGTAGTGGTGGTGTTAGTGTTAATAGCAGTAGCACCAGTGTAAGAAGTGGTATGATTATTTGATTTTTAACACAACGAGGACCACCAGCATGATCATGAATATTAATATTCCTTTTATTTTTGTGATTTGTGTTAAAGCTTGACTTGTACTAGTTTTCTCTACTTTCACCAACCGTACGGAACACACGGACTCATTCTAAGTGAACATTGAGCATATGCAAAGAACGGTCAGGTGGATACCCAGCAGAAGTACAATCACCAATTTTTAAAATATTAACTGAGTATTAATCATACAAAAACAATAACAAGCAATATATTTGATAATGGGTCTAAGAATGTAGCGCATAGGAAAATGTCTTAATGTATTACACGCATATAGTTTTCTTTATAGAAGCTACTCTTTTACTTCCGTATTAAAGAGTACAGGCCTATGGCGGACATTGGATGTCAGCAAACAATAATTTGAAAAAATAAATTAATTCAAGCGTCATAGTGGTTCTAAAATCATAACTTTCGATGCGATCTGCAATGCTTTTGCTTTCAATTCAGTACAAAACGCGATTGAAGACGAAACAATAGTAATTACATTTATGGAATACATATGTTACGATTTCGTTCTCTTCTTCTCTCCATCAACTGAAAATGATCATAACCTATAAGAATTTGAATTTCAAGCCGCCCATCTTAATTATGTCAAATTATGAGTCATAAAGATTTGTCTCTAACTCACCATTAGTTGACTATGTAGGGTAGACTATTAAAAAGGATAAACATAAACCACATCAGACTTATATGAACCTTAATCTAAATGTCAAATGGCAAAAACCTGACATGGTCATTTTGTCATTCAAATTCTGAGTTTATTTCAATTACGAAATTTACTTTCTTTTTATGTTACCCATGTACATTATGCAGTTTGCTAGTTCAAATGTTCAAAATCATCAGCCTTGTAAAGCAAGCACTACGTTATCTTTTCAATTTATACGCCACCTTTATTATACTTCTCCATTCTATATTTGCTTTATTGTAATTTAGAGGGGCATAAAATGTTCAGCTAACTGAGTATAATTCTGAATAACATTTCCAAAGATCATTAGGTGGCAAACGAGAGAGGACTAATTAAAGATACATTTCTAGAGATGAAAATGAGAAATGGTATTTAAGAGACAACTATCTTGGTTCCTTTCAAATTAAATCTCGTATATCTTATTACAAAATGCACTAAATTGAGTGCACAGTTTTCGCTTTGATGACCAGTTTTCGTAATTAGAGCAAGCAAATTCAATTCACATTTACATTATATAGTTTAGATTTCCTAACATGTCCGTATATAGCCAAAACGGACCCTTAAACGAATCAACAATTCCAGCAGCAAACCACATAGTTTCAAACACACTTGTTGTATATGTTATATATCAAAGTAAAGAACTTTTAGACACTTTCTCTAGTGTATTTCTAGCTGCATAGTCTTAAACGAAGCAACAGAAAAAAAGTGAAAACCATCACGTTTTCTAAACTTTAGCAAATAAATAATTTCTCTCAAACACAAAGCGCACATTTAAACTGGACTTCCAGTATTGTTTAGTAAATCCCAAATAGTTCAAAAAGTTCTATTCCAAGTAAACAAAATGTGTTTTGAATAAATCAAGAGTTTTCCGAATAAATTCCATTCTTAAATTTGCTGATATGCTGCAGAATTTGAATGCGCTATGTGCCAACTGTATTGATGTATCACAATAATTCCAAAACAGTACTTTAGTCCTAAAGTTATTGATCACATTGTAATTTATATGAATAATTTCATTAAAAAATTAAATGCACCCATGTAATAGCTGAACACAACTAAATGATTGATTCTGCTAGAGAAATATTAAGTTTGGAATGGAAAATTTTGACGAAATTAACCTTGACATAAAAACTGTAGACCCAGTAAGACATCTAGGATGAGGGTCAAAAGTTCATTTACAGAACATTTGACGCTGTAAGCAAGGTAAGGTCTTTGATTTAAATTTGATCAGGTTACCTGGCACAAATGAAGTAGACTATGATCTTTTCCAACGTTCTGAAGTCAAATCCAAGTAAACATGTTTACTTCAAAGTGATTCTAACCTTGAAATACAATCTTAAACAAATGTTAGCTATGTAATATATTGTTTAGAAATGACCCTTATATGCTATAATTATAAAAGAAAATTTTCACTTGGATAGAAAAATAAATATTATACAATAAAGCTTTCGTTTACATATTAGCCAATCAAACAAACGACGCTACAGTTATTAAAATTACACTGGAAAATGTCTTATGAATGTTACAAGTCTATACATAAGAAATTTTAGTAATTCTGTGTACGTGAATGAGCATTTTTTACCAGAGTGTCTTTATCCTGATGAGTCTAAAATCAGGGTTGTATTCCTGAAAAACCAAACTGCACCTCAACAACCTCTGACATTTGACTTTTCATTTTGTAAGGGATTTTGATTTCTTAATACAATCATCGGAGAAGGAGCTGAACTAATATACACTTCATAGTGTTGCAAAGTTAATATGACTTCCAAACATTCCTTCTCGACTGTGGAATAATTTCTGTAGTAGACAAATAAAATAGAGAAATAGCACACTGGATTATCCACATCATAGTGCATTCTTGAATCAGTACTCCTCCACCCCTGCGTCACTTCCATCAACAGACATTTTAAAGGATTGACATCTGGAGCTGAAAGAACTGGTGCATACCTGCATATAACCTTTAATTTATCAAAAGACTAATGTCATTTGTCAGACCAATGATACGGGTTTTTCTTACTAAACACAATGGTCACAGGTTCAGCAATTACGGAAACAATTAGCACAATTTCCGATAATATCCAGCTATACCCAAAATTCCCATCCGTTATTTGTTCCTGATAGGCAAAGGGAATTCAGAGACAAACTTGACCCTTGACTTCTTCAGATTTAACTTATCGTGTCCCACAATGTGTCCTAAAATGTGACACAAGAAATCCAAATTCAGTTTTACCAAACTTAATTGTCAAATTAGCAACCCTGTGTCAATCAAGGCATGTCCGAATGGTTTCCAAGTGATCTTTCCAGGCATCGTTGTATCGTTAAAACGTCAACGATGTAACCTCACAATTATCTAGACCATATATTATCGTGCTCATTAAACAGCGGGAAGTTAATAGAGAGCCTTTCATACCAAACGGCAGAATTTTATATCGGAGTTAAGAATGCTGAAATTTCCTTTGATCATTCCGTGAGATGCATTTCCCAGAATTCATTAAAATGGACAACTTTCTGACATATTTTGCATTTCCACTCTTGTCAATGCAGTCATATATTCTTGGAAAATAATGCTTTGGTTACATTATTGTGAGCTCAGGTTACTTTTACTTGGTTCTATCAGATCATTCTGCAGCAAATATTGATGTCCTTTTTGAAGCATTCTTGCCTGAGAGGATCCATTCTTCAAGGATGTTGTTACGCGGGTATAAAATCAACATTTTCAATATCATTTAAGATTTTGTTTGTTCGTGTTTGAACATGAGCAAGCAAGTGCCAATATTCCTATAACGGCTTTTGTACTTGCTGTTTGCTTGAGCATGGAGATGAAACAACTTTTGGTCCAGTTTGTTCAATATTATTGAATTCTAAAGATTGATTAAACCAAAGTCACTGAGTTAGATTGTAAGTAATCGTTTAAATCCTCGCTGTGTGGATACTACTACATTGCTTGAATTATTAGCAGTCTGGTCTTTTTCAACATACTCCTTGAACATATTTATACGGAAAAAAATTGTTTATGTGAAAATTTCTAGTGACCCCAAAATGGCCAGAGAAACGATTTAACAGGTCACTTACAACCCACGACCATCGGGTACCTCAGGTGGTCTCCATTTTATCAAAAGCACCCCTTCTCCCACAGAATAATATACTGTCACTTTTGTGGCTTCAATTTTGCTAATGGATATCTGAAATAAACATGTGCTATCTGGACCTTCTTCCTGTCTGACAAAGTGTGATTATCTTTCGTTACCCTGACTGAGAGAATGAATAGTGAAAAGAGGACATCTGTGATCAATACCTTTTGATTGATCCACACTAGGTGCAAATGTGATCTCATTAATAGACTGACCAATGCATGTGCCAGCTAGAGGAATAACTTCTTCTTCAACATCATTCTCAAGAGCTCTTTAAGAGATAGCTCTAAAATCTTCAAAAGCAGATTTAAATCAGTCATTTCAGTCTTAACATGATCGACTTGCAGATCCAACCTAGGCGTGTAGTTATAATTGGATTAACAACAACCTTACAACCAGCTAGATCATTGCCAGTAATAAATAAATATCCTCACATGGTACAGAAATCACTCTACCGAAAGCAACGGTACCTGACTCTAAATATAATGTTAAATATACACAATGGAGAGAAAGATTTGAATTATTATTTTGCCTATTTTTGCAACCTATATCAGTCAGAAATAACGTGCCGTTACGTCTTAAAATAAGTGCACGTATGAAGATGTTATGATTTCGGATCTTTCTTATCAGACGTTTCATTCCTAAACGTTGTGTCAGATTGTGATCAAGATATTTGTTTAACAAACAAAAAGATAAGAGGACTACGTACTGACAAATGTAGTATCAGGACCTTCTTCCTGTCTGACAAAGAAACTTTGTAAATTTAAGGAATAGTCGTCAGCTGTACGAGCGTCAGCTTCCAAAGTTTCCACCTTTAACTCATTAGGATAAGTCAAGTCTTCAACTACTATGTGCTGTTCTTGGGTTATCATAACTTTTCAACCTTCTTGCCTAAGCACCATACAAAATGATCATTCTTTATCCCATGCGAGTTATACATAACTTTGTCCACTTTCCGTTCTACAATCCCTTAACTCCTGTCGATATCCCCCTTGCACCATGTCATAATCGTTCACGACATATTCCTTAATCATATCGTAATCAGCAGTTGGTTATGCTGACAGTGTAATTTAGATATCACTAGCGTCTCCAAAAAGTACACTTTGTAATAATGAAGTCCATTGCTTTTTAGCCATTGCAAATTGTTAGCAATTTTCTCGAGATGATGAAATTATTACAGTTCTTCCTTTTATTTAAAATGGAGGCACTAAATTTATACTGCTGGCAAGATCAAAACCTGAATATGTCCGTAAAATAGATTTGTGTTTTCCGCTTGCCAGTTCTAATTCTTTTAATCTAAATTGCATTTCCCTTTCATATTTTTTCTTTCATTTTTTCACTGTATTTCCCTCACTTCTTTTCTATTTACATTTAAATTTGCATTTACATGTATTTTTCTTCTTGTTGATTTTGGATTTGAATCATTTATTTTATGAACCTGTACTTTCTTAACTCTATTTAAACTGCAATCCTTTTATTTTTTTATCCGAACCAAATATAAACGTACTAATCAAATGCAAGGCAGAGCAAAGTGTAAATCAAGTGCTCTCGATGTCCAGGCGTCATAATGATCCACTTTTCTCCCAACCTAAAATAATTCTTTCCAAGAGCAAGACGTATCGAACCCAAGTCACAAATCCAATCAGATGCATTTACTTACAGGAATCAGTGAGTTTGTCAGCAATTTGTAAAGCTTCCGGGAACGATTCTGTAGTATTGTGGAATAGAAGACAATTATTCCGCATCATTTATTCTATCCCAACGCAACAGTTATTGACTGCCAACTTTAAATTGGGTGCGGCTTTGATTATACTAGTTTATTCAACTATTAAACTCGTTACTTCCAGTTATTTTATGTCAGCCTGTATTGCATAATTTAAGAGTTATGCAGGATTTGAATACGTATCATGTTTTGTAAAAACTGCAGGTCATAATTACAACGTTTATATAACTTACTGAAAATAATGAGATGCTGACAAATATGTGCCATTTACACACAGATTGTACGTCATCTGACAGCGCATCCAGGTGTAAGTAAACTCATATGCAAGACCAACCCAAGTCATCTACCGGTAACTTTCATCAGGCAATGGTTATTTATCAAAACCACGTTTCAAGTCTCAAGCAAGCAAATAAACCTCGCTACAGGTAATGTAGGGGTAAACAGGTCAAACGTATTCCGAGTTTAACAAAACAAATTACCTGCTTTACTGCCCATTGAAATCATACTGACGAATCAATTGAAGAAAGGGGTGAGGAGGTTATATAGATAATACATAAACAATTGTAGAGTTCTTTTGTGTTTGGTTAGGGTGGGGAAAAATTTAAATAATTTCCAGATCTTGTCGTATGACATCGTATTGAGCTCAAACCCGATACAGGTGAACTTTAGTCAAACGTGTCAAAGGACAGAATGTCTTAGTGAAGCACCTATCATTTGATTAATAATAGATTGTTCATTGCATTGGATAATTAGCCAAAACCAATATAGGTTTAATGTCAGTCACGCATGGATCATGCTAAGTTAAAAATTTAAAAAGCTTCCGTTATCTGAAGCAAGTGATAAATTATCTTGTCATATATCATATACTAAAATATACACTAACTTGTATATTCTATTCCAGTGTCTATTTGCTGTGATGCAACTTAGACAGCTATCAAAATAAACCACAGGCTGCCCAGTCCATTTGAAATAATACAGTCGTACTTCAATCATATACAAATAAATAGTTTTGTTCTTTCTGATGACTTTATTTGGGTTCGTGAATAGCCAAAACTACCAGCAGAATCTAATATATGATGTATTTGATGCGTGCAACATTCATATAGCAAAGGTTGTGAATAGGGCTTTTAACAAGTGCACACAACATGAAATGGTCTTCAAACTGTGTGTATAAAAGGAATTAATGCTTGAAAGATGTGTTAGAAGGGACTGAAATGTTCACTCGTGGTATAGACATAACAAATCTAGATGCGAATAATGCCTGATGATTGCTGTAAATTATGACCCTCTTGTGGAATATCCCATTAATCTTTCATGCAACAAGGTCTGTTCCCGTATATGTAAAGAACGAAAAAGAGACTAGAGTTAGGATGGGAAGTGCCTATAATTTATGAAAATCTCCCAAATAAATTGTCTACGCACAAATAGTTGTCATATGTCAATTTTGGTATAAGCTTGTATTCTTATTTGTTTTTATTGATGTCAATGACTGGTGTGAGTAGTACAGAATGTGTTATATGTCTGCACCTCTAGGAGTTTCGTGTGTCGGGATCTTTCTTAGCAAATGTAAAAAAATATTTCCAAACTAACTTATTAGAAACCGGAATCCTAATATAACAAATAATTCTAGAACTAGTTTTTATGAAATGCAGCCATTTAGAATGTACAAGCAGTAAGCATGATAGATGTTTCTGCAATATTTCTTATTGCAACCACATGTCCACGTGTAAATCATCCATCATTTCTAAACTAAGCCCTTGTGTGATTTTCATTTGGCGATATTCTTACATCCAAGATTGTGTATATCATTGTCTTCCGTCAACTTTGTGTCGTTGGTGACATCCAGAGTGCCACTGATACTTCTCGATGGGTGTTTTTGTTATCTTTTCACTGCGTTACGTATATCCACCTCCGACATATTGAAACATTTGCAAGATTATTGGTGCATCAATGTTTTAAATAATCAAAAACGGTCAAATCTCTCGCCGTTCTTCTTTTCTTATTAATCTTCTTGTCTGCTTTGGCTATCCAGTGCCGTGAAGGACGAATATAGACTGGAAAGGAGTCACAATATATAAAATAATAATGTTATGGTCATTTGAAAAGAAATTCAGAGCTATTTGCTGACTTTCACAGCTATATAATAACGAAAGAGACAATAGAGACTGGAAAAGTAAATTAAAGTTGCTGTATAATTGCACTCAGATACAAAGGAAGATACTATTTCGCTTGCTTCAATATAGAGGTTAAAACTTTTGAACTTTGGCAAACAGCGGATGACCCACACATGACTGAGATTGCAAAACAATGTGTTTCTTTGAAGTGAAAATTATATCAAAGACTGAACAACAAAAGCTCGACCTTTAGGGTAAAGTTCATTTCCATCCGATATGGATGCTATAAAAGGTGGCTAAATCGTTTCTTTAGATCAGAATATCAACAGATGGTTCCTTTTAACTAGATTGTGCGAACAGTCAAAATATTTGTGACCTGAGAAAAGGTAAATCTATTATTTTGTATTGTAATAATGCATTATTTTCATCCTTTAATAATTAAAATAATTATTGGCCTGAAAGTGAACCATCTTTTTGAATCATAATTTTGCATAATCAGGTTAGAGGGCTCCATATTAGTAATGTTACAAATTACAATCGCTTTAATTTGATGGAGAAAAGAACCGAACAAAATCGTAAGTTATTATTTTACTAATGTAATTATTAAGACAACAGTTAGGAGTGGACAGGCATAGGATGTGAAGATTCCCATGAGGCAGCAGAGAACAGGGAAAGATGGAGAGAATTGGTTGTAAAGTCATGTGTGATGCCCGAACGACCGCTTGGATAACGGGATTGATGATGATGATAATGATGATAATGATAATGAATTATCATGACATAATCCTCAATTGTATTTTCTACAGAAACGACACTGATAGAAGCATCACAGACCACATTTCTGTATCGCATTTTATAGCCAATTGCTTTAATTTATTCTAATAATTTCGCTTGTCTGACATCGATCTTTCAGCTGTGAGCTAGAACGTCATTTTTTTATTGTTTCTGTAAAGATAATATGTATGAAAGGCTTCAATACATGCTGCTTTTCATTACATGATTCGATTTACTATATATTTTTTTATTTTGTAAGGTTTTTGAATCATAGAGTGGAAAGTAATGTTCATTCAATCTCTTTTGATAATGTTGGTGGCTAGCCAAGTGACCAATGCCTGCACATACGACATGCTCGGATGGCAAGAGGCTCTTGTGTCCAGAACGCGGTAAACCAGGTTGGTGAAACACGAAATAAACTTGTATGATTTCCGTTTGGAAACTACTACGAAAACAAGAAGTATGGGAGGAAGTTTAATGATGATGGTGGTGATAGTTGCCGTAGTAAATTTAATGGTACTACTGCTTGCACTGCTTATAATGCTTCTAATACTACCACCACCACTATAGCAACTGCACATGTTGCTATTACTATTACATAGGTCCCGAAATATAATGATTATCAGCACAGCTACTACTAAATCTACGTCTAGTAGTAGTACTATCAAAAAAGTCTTTATTCTCCTATATTAATTATTTACCACTACAAATCTTAATAAAAAATTTCAATGTCATACGCGCCATACAACAACCTCGCTTGGTAGGATTCTGTATTTCAAAACAGTCATTTTTACGCATACAACAATTGGATCTGGACAAGGATGTTAGTGTAGTTATTGCTAGGAAATAAATGAAACAATAATAAATTACTTCACCCAGGATACTAATCATATTTAGAGCTATGGATAAAATGGACGGCGGGAAAATATTGTACATTATTTATTCCATCTGTCTTGTGGTACATGATATAAATTTGCTTCTAAAGTGACGATCACTAATATCAATACACATTATTAATATAAGTTACTTTAAAATGAAATTATCATGTGATTTAGAATAGATCTTAAAGATTTGTTGGAAATTATTATGATGAACATGTTCAAATAGTTCCTAATATCTAAAAGGTATTTTGTGTCGACATAAACCAACGCGGACTTCTAGTTCGATGTATGTAACGTTTTAGAAAGGCGGACGGGGTGATTGGTGTCATGGTGTCGATGTCTTCACAATAAAATTGATTAAGTCAGTAACTTGAGAAAAAGAAGTAACGTGTGTATAAGAGTGAAATGAGTTCATGTCATGATTTTGGAAGGAAACTGCGTCATTTTAGATGTAAATATTTTGAGATCCCACACGGTATTCAAGCAAATTATCTGATTCGGGCAGATCGTTGCCAACTACAGGCGTTGTACCATTTTGCATTGCCTGCCAATGGGTTAATATTAGACGAGTTGTTTATAGCTGTTTGGCCCATTCTGAGTCTAGCTTGGATCATCGACCAAATATCAACCAGAAACAAGGTGTTTAAAGGGTGAAAATGGTCGAGTGATAATAAAGAAAATGTTTTCTCTGCACAAATATGCCTACATACCATGTTCGTCATCTGGCTTCTTTCCATGAATGGGTAACTCTCTATCACACATTAATTGAAAGAAAGACCTCAAACCAAGACTTAAACTACCCAACGAATGAACAAATCAAAGCATGTTAGCAGCAAAAACACTACAAAAACATACATCTGGTCATAGTCGATTTCATTCGTATCACCATAATTCACACACGTGCAAACTAACGTATTCGATACCAGTCATGCTGGTTTATGTGCTATATAAGGGAAATGAGCATGGGAAGTTTGCTCCCTATCGACTTTGCACATTGACTGCAGAATATGTATTAAATTTATTATTCTCCGTTGTTTGGATTATAATCAATCATTAAAAGCGACGAAATTCAATTTTTTTAAGGCCATTAGACGCATCGAGTGAACATACTCTTGTATTTGTAAACGGGAAACCAATTCTCATCTTTTAGGATAATCACATAGAAATATGTATGCCTCATCTAACTAGTGATATTGCTTTTATTATAACTTAATCCTGGAGAACAATGTATTTTACGACGAGTAATGCCTTCGTTACGCTGATAAATTAGCATTATAATAACGAATATCTTTCTGCTGTTTGAAAATGCATGAAACTAAATGTCACTAACATTGATAAGATCATCGTTAATACATTCGAATTTACCAAAGTACAAACACATACACATATAAGCAGCACACACACACACACACACACACACACACACACACACAGAGAAATAAATTATATATATATATATATATATATATATATATATATATATATATATAGAGAGAGAGAGAGAGAGAGAGAGAGAGAGAGAGAGAGAGAGAGAGAGATTTTGATGGGAGAATTTAGAATGATTCAAGGGATCTTTAGATAAACTTTCTCCGTTATGCTTCTGTACTGCAGTCGTCATGGCAACTATCCTTGGTCTTGAACGTCTAAACCATCAAGGAAACGTTGTTGATGAAGGAGATTCTACTTCAAACGTAAGATACCAGATGCGTCTGGACAAGACAATCAAAGTGAGTAAATAAATCTACTTTTGTTATGCCTTTAAGTCCATTACGTCAATTGCACGTTGTTTATCACATGCAATATCAACATTATTATATGCTCATGTTTGTCTCCGTTAACATAACATTGTCAGACTGTCGCAGTGTTTTACGACACTGAACACATTGATATTGCATCCACGTGCATGAGGTGTGTGCCTAAAAATAGTATGTGTATTAGGAACTATTTTTTAAACAAACTATGTGCACTCATTAAGTAGTCACTTTTTGGTTTTGATTGATTAGATTTGTTTGTGAATTAACTAAACAAGCTGTTTCGTTAATTCTAAGTATAGATGATAACCTTTACGATGTGGAAGAGTTATCTGAGTCAGAAACGAAACCTTCAAACAAGCGCACGAATGAACTTGATATTCGCATTGTCAGCAACAAACGTGATAGATGCACTAATTGAGAAAGAAACTTTCTAATCATTGAAATAGTTATTAAGGGGAAATCTTCGTAACGTTTCGTACATATAATTTTTCAGTGATCTCTGGTGTATAGAACAAAATATAGGAAAGCACACTGATGCCAAGGGCTGTCGCATACTTATGAGAGACGTACCATTTTATAATTCAAAGTACTAAAATTCCTAAAAACTGTAACTGAACGTTTTGGTAGAAATGTATGAGACACAGAGCCAATAAGCCAAGATGACGAAGATTCTTATTTCCTGCGGCTGAATGGACAGTCACACAGCAGCACCTTTGCAATATTTCAAGTTCACTTTTTTGATACAAGGTTTCCGATTTAGGGTAGTGATAGCTGCCATAGAGGTCAAATTGTATCTGGGGTCTCTACAAATAGCATGCGAGCAATAAGGTAGAAACATGTCATCCTTAGCTGGTAAAAAAAATATCGAAAATATACTTTCACTTTTGCATCTTGAATTTCCTCAAACTACTTTCTTCATTAGTTCTGCGAATCCGAACTACATGAGATATGTCATGGGTTCTAAAACTTGATTATGCAACGTGAAATTGTACTGCATTTCCAGCTACAATAAGATTCTCTTTGTTGCACTCAAAATGAAATGGAAGCGATATGCAATAGCATCTGTCTGATAATTTCATTTGAAAGAGTTCATATGTTTCCCACATTAAAATTCCAAACATTCAATGACAGAGCAGATACGTATATGCAACTGAATCAAGAAACGTCCCTCCCTGTCCAAATCACATGTAATACGTGTGGAGTTGACACAGCTCAATCCAGACCATAATCAGCGAAATTGAGTAGAATCAACAAAACGAACCAAAATCCACTTGCAGAAATATGCAGAAATATGAACTCGTCTTCTCGGGTGAATGCTTCACTTCCAAAGGCCATGCAGTATTAATCCGAAAAATCTCGTTCATATTTTCCCATACAAATGTAGTCAGCTAATTATAGTTTCCCGTGTCGCAGAAGACAATGGCTAATGAAATGACAATTCATCATTGAACGGTCATCTAATTATCTCCATCAGAAAGCAACCTAAGAATATTTAAAGTGAGGAAAGATGAAACTGTTATACAGTTGCTTAATAATAGTGTCCATTTAATATCTTGTGCCACACATTTACCATTTGCACCTATTGTCTGTATCAATCAAAGTTTTAAAGTGCACAGAATACATTGCATCTAATATAGTACTTATTAACGATGGCTGTTTCAATTTGTGGTTCTTTGCTCGTCAATGGTACTTTTACATTATGCAAGATTCTGGTTGTTGTTTAGTTGTTGCTTAATAGATAAAATCATATTATTCTGCTGAGATGGGGACTTTTATGGTCTATGTGAATGTTATTATCGTTTTGAATTATTTTCATTGTGTCTTTCAAAATATGGTGATGTAGTTCTTAAGCAGCGTTTCTTATTTTGGAGCACACACACACACACACACAGATATATATATAATGAAACAAATTTCTCCAAAGAATGGTTGAACAAGATATTGATGTTTTTGTTTTCTTATAAGATGACCACTGTTAATTTTCAAGTATACCTACCAAAGATATATTTTCTATTTCATCTTCTATGAAAATAAACTATTTATTATATGTAAGGTATGTAATGAAATGGTTATTGACTGCGTATGGACAGTATAGATCCATTGGTTGTGTAGTGTATACTGTTTTTGGAAAATAAACTGTGACTCTGTGAGAATTAGTTCGCAGACAATGATTTATAACTGCGTTGACAATCTATCACCTGCAGATTCTATGAGTTATATGTGTTGCTGCATGACTTAAATGGACGAACTAAATGAACGAAATAGACACAGTGATAAATAACCCATCATGTCTTGCGTTTAGGTGTTATACTGTAATGACTGGTACTGAATCATCTATTTACTACTATTTCTTTTTTAAAGCAAAACACAGACCACTCGTATTATCAATTGGACAGTTAACTACTGTTGAGTTGAATAATCCTACATGTCCTGTCTGAATAATAATAATCCTTCAGTGCCCACGAAAGGAAGAGTTATTAAATAAAAATGTGGTACTGGGATTGAAAATCGCGACCTTAATTTTGTAAAGCAAACAGGAAAGCAAACTTGACCCATTGTTTCCAGTTGTGCTTTATTTCAGAGTGGATCTAATCCATTAGACCTGAAAAGTGGCATCTTCACAATGATGTTCCCACTGCATGACATTTTATGTGACCTTTCGTTGACCCTACGCAAGGAGTATCTTATTGTTGGTAAGCTATATAACTACAACAACTCAACAGTTATCTCGTTATTCTTTATGAATCGATGAATATGCTCACCCTTCGAGTCTTTGAACTACTACGATGCACAGGCACATACACATAAACATACACGAGAAAGTGAGAGAGAAAAGATGTATCGAAATGTATCCGGGACTTTCTCATGTGGTTTTGACATTGGTAATTCCAGGTGCTAATGTTTACTACTGTGAGCATTCTCCCTAACTTATGGTTAACTTTTGATAAACAAATCTACCATACTGGTAGGAGAGGCATAGACCACTGATGCCACATATTAATTTCTCTCGTAGATGGAAAAAGGCTCTGTTAATAATGCATAGTGAAACCGTTTATTGAAAGATACGAAGAGGATGACAATAGTTTGCAATGTCATCTCCTGGAGTTATAAATGTCCACTATCTTAAGAGGAAAGGTTTGCGATTGTGTTCGAGTTGTTATGTATGAGATGTGTTCCTAATGCAGACATTGTGCTCAATTATTCGTCCTCAGTCAGAGAAACTATATATCGTTGTTGCATGTTCCCTTTCTTTTTTCTGTCAAATGCAGTTGTTAATCTCGTAACATTCATACACTATTGTTATAACTTACATAAATGCATCTCAATTCATTTGTAAAATGCAAATATGTTACACATTAGGCGGGCGAAAATAACTCAGTAAAATAGAAGAACTTACTTTAGTAAAAAATATCAGAATATTGGTGACAGTGAGAGAAGAATTTACCTACAATAATGCAGCCCAAAAGTACTGTTGTGTTTCTCAAGCGAAATGATACAAGCATATCCAACATTTTTTGAATAATAATTTGAGTATATTTTGCTAACAGGTCACTTGTTGAAATTAAGAAATGAAATCAACGGTGGAGCTAATGATAAACTCTTTAACAAAAGAGAAATACACGACATAGATATTAGATATGGGACACCATAAGTCGTAAACATAAAGACATACAAAAATGGAATAAATACAACAAAGAACAGCAACACGATAGATAGATAGATCGACAGATAGATGCCAGTGGTTATTCCATAATTTGTTTATATTTCAGGGAATGTTTACAGCAATATGTCAATTCAAATTTCCTGAGCATACCGTTGACAAGAATATCATGTCGATTCTAAACGGTGAATTGGCCTTAACTGGTAAGTCTTTAAAATCCTTTTATCATGAAAGATGAATTTGAAACAAACAGAATAAAACAACGAGTCATCCTTAATGTGTTCGTCTCATCTGACTGATCCAACTTTTATCTATCCAGCTAACTAGCTACATAGCTATATATCTAGCTATATATCAAGCTATTCTTCTTTCTTTGTATCTGAGCACAAGAGTGAAATAATTTCCTACATCGGAATTTAAACATGAACATTGTCAGCCAAACGATGGCGACAATCAATCACCTTTGGAGATGACAGGTGCAACATAGATATGAGCAAAGTATAGAACATTTTTTTTGTCCCCCATAGCCCTGGTAATCACACAAGCAAGAAATAAATAAGTGACTTCACTCTCAATAGGATAAAGGTTTTAATCCAAACAAGACATTGTCAGTTACAGTGGATTTACCACGACCATACCACCAGCTAGATCATTGCATTTTAATAAATGCATATCGTGTGTAGGTAAAGAAGACAATACTACAAAAGTCAACCCTCCTTTGGATAAGCCTAATATCAAATTGACACAACGGTCTGAAAGATCAAAAAGCAGCACTCTACTCTCTAAATCAAAACACTTTCCCTAGAAGA
>JAECUM010014469.1:0-17385 GCA_016617855.1 Megalonaias nervosa
ATTATAAATGTTTTCATAAATACCCCTCTACTTCATCGAGGTAACAATCACCATTTTCTGGAAATCCAAACAAGATTATACCTTTGGTGGAGACCCGGATGTAAACATGTGTGATAGCCATCCATTCCTAAAACGGCCCTAGAGAATATAGAAAACCCAGCAGGGGTGAGTAAATTTGAAGTCCACTTACCGAGGGTTGTGGTGGGGTATGGTAAAGTGGTTTGGAGCTACAACGCCATCACCCCCACCCCCACCCCCACCACACTGCCCCACTCCCCTTCTTGGACCAATCCTCTCGATTGTATCAGGTACTTTATGTGTTTGGGTAAAACTGGTTACGCGAGAAACTTAACAATGACATGTCCATCCATCCAGATAAAACGAACATCGTCCACGTGATAGCTAAAAAAAGAACACCTTATTTTGAGCAGATTATTTATTTTAGGAAACACCCTCTCCCCGCAGTAGCGGCTAAAAATCTGTTAAAAGTGGACAGGTAAAGTTTGATACAGCTGATTAAAAAGAACCACAATCAATATTTTTAAAACTACAATAAGCAAAGGGAAATTCCGAGGGTCGTTTGAAACCACACCGGAAAAATAATGCAACAGAACATTCGATTCCTCGGGTTTAAGGTATAAGGTAAGTGTAGGCATCACTCCTGCTCCCACCCTTAATATCTTTAGTTAAAACAGAATTTTTGTATATCTCCGCAAGCATTGAGTATGAGGTCATGTTAGAGTAGTTTTGTATTTCCATTCTACATGCATTCGTCTGTCCATCTTGTTACGGCTATATGGTCTTACACAAAGAAACATCAAAGAGCTAAAACCAACAAATGTGGTAAAATTCAACAAATAATTTATTTTCCTAGAATACAAAGTGAATATTTATAAAGAACTTACCGTAATGTGAATTAAATCCCAAATAGTCCTAAAAGTCACAAGTCCAAATGTATGAAGTTCCAATAGGATTTATGTGGCATTCCAAATAAGTTCCAATACTGAATGTGTTGATGCGCCTGTAGTCTAGATCGTGCTAAAGTGCCAAGGGTCTGAAGTGTGATGATGTGCTAAGTCTTTTTGCTGTATCACAATAAATTAATTCAATGGTGGGACAAGAGGAGCATGTCCAGAAAAACAAACATGCTGTAAATGGGAGGGTGTAAAAAAAATTAATATTTAATGTATCTCTGGTGAAGAGGCAAAACAAAGGAAGATCTTATCTACGGACAAGTCATGTCAGTGGATGATTTGCGCGATGTTGTCAACTGCAGCAGATATTCTGAAAATATGTATAAAAGAAATTTTCTGACGATTATTCCAATGAAAATTGGCAGTGAAATTGTATAGTCAGATTCCAGTTGAACTCTGAGACTTATTGTCCGACTCCAACTTCTTTAGAGGAAAGAAAATGAATCCCCACGAACTCCCGCCTTAATGTTTAACCCGTCAAGACAGCAGACTTCCAACAGCCAGATAGTGTACTACCAAAACTGAACAAATCTACAAGCAAGTTGCGAAATAACATAATGTTTATGCTTTTCTATTTAATTATTTCGATGCATTGTTAACCTCCATAAAGGAATACGTATAAACTCAATTTTAACAAAGTACTCACTGTTAGGGAACGATTATTTAATGCTCGGATGAAGATAATTTTTTCCCTTTATCTCAAGATATATTTTTAACAAATTATAGATTTTTACACATCAGAGCAAGAGCATTTTCTGAAGCTATTCGACGGTCAGAATATTTTGTTTTTGTATTTTTGTTTCAGCAGCATCATTATAATGATGGTGGATATGACGATGATCATAATGACGATAGTAGCAAAGTCATATGGTTACTAATTAGGCTGTGCTGATTATTTATTCAATGATGATGATGATGATGATGATGATTTGTTCATTGTTAAAGCTGATTTTTGGGTGATGATGATTGTAATGTTGATTGTTGATTTGTAAGTCTAGTGGATACCTGATGTAGCGTTATGACGTCACGACATCTTTTCTTAAAGAGGCTTTAAATCGAGAAGAGAGAAGTGCGTGTTCGAAGGCCATGATAGATAGATAGATAGATAGATAGATAGACAGAAGCTGCATTTGTTAAATCAAGAATAAATAACTGGTTACTTATTCTATATCTAAGAGGCAACAAGATGTAAGAACGGCCATGAGTACTACTAGTAGACATGAGGTATTACTATCGGTAACAACAACAACAACCAGTTGCATTTTGAATTATGAATAATGGCTGACAACATATTAAATGTGGAATCATGGATAGGGAACAACGTATAATCTACTATAACTAATTGTTTACTTCACTTCCACTTCCCTTGATTCTTCTCGACGAATTTTGTGAATACTTCTACAGCGGACCGAACATATCCCAGCGTACAAAATACCAATTAACGATCCATATCTTAATCCTATACGGAGGGGACATAATAGGTAAGATTTATTCCCTTTGTTACGACCCTGTAGTTAAATTACATATGTGTTAAAATTTAAATTCTTCTAATTCTTTGTTTCATTTTTATTTAATTTTTATATCATTGAATATAATTATTGTTATTATGATGATTATGTTTGCATGGGTCTAATAGTTTGTTAGAAACATCGTATTTATTTAAAACGTAAACGTGATTCGTGTAAGCACGATTTTTGTATGAAGGTTTTGTCGTTGCAAGTAAACAGTCTGGAAAAGCTATGTAAATGATTGGCTGTGACCACGTCATTACTTGTTTACGCTTTTGTAATACTCAGATGTGATTCGAAATCACACGTGTGCTTCGTGCGTGTGTACATGGTGGGACGTATTAGCTTGCTTTAAATGCTCAGTTACCTGTAAGAAATAGTCAGTCAGTCGTAGTCGTCGTCATAAGTTGAGTCACAGCATAACATCTTATAAAGTTTTAATACCTTAAAAGGTATTTCTGTGCTGGAAAGAGTTGTTCGTTCGTACGTATGAGGAACAACATGTGTATTGTTAGGGGTGGTAGCTGTACTTCATCTACTTTCTAAAAAATAATTTTCCCTGGAGAACAACACTACTGGCTTTGGACAAAGACATTTGCTGAAATTATTTCT
Organism: Megalonaias nervosa; assembly: GCA_016617855.1. Classification (NCBI taxonomy): domain Eukaryota; kingdom Metazoa; phylum Mollusca; class Bivalvia; order Unionida; family Unionidae; genus Megalonaias; species Megalonaias nervosa. The sequence goes on from JAECUM010014469.1 coordinate 3,095, forward strand.
AAATTGGAGCAGAACAATACGAATTGTGATTCACAGTGAAAATTCTGGACATTTTGTGTTAACCTTCGTCTGACGTCATCCTCCGCTATCTTGGAACGGAACTGAGATTCAGACTATATCAAATTTAGAACTGTTTATTCACAGGACTTATGTGTTTTCACAACTTTAGAACAAAATTTTGGATCTTCTTCGTAAATCGTAAGTCTTGTTTCATATGTTTACCTTTTCTTCGTGTTTTCTAGGGAAATAAATTATTTTTGTTAAAATTTACATAGCTTGTTGTCTTCACTTTTTCTTTGTGTTACTTTGAACGAGCCGATATGTAACATAAAGAAATTAGGGGCTCGTCCGTGATATATGAAATTGGATGATATATGAAATTGGTAAAAAATTGAAATTTAAATTCCACTAGTTCATTTTACTTGAAATCTTAGTGAAAACAACAGGCTTTCTTTAAGAATGTCAAAAGTGGAGAGTTTTCTTTCTAGTCCAACTCAAGAACAGTTGGATAGTTTGCAAAAGGATGAATTGCTTGAACGTGCCAGAAAGTACGATCTTTCTGAATAAAAAACTCCTTGACAAAACAAGGAATCAACCAAATTTTAATTCAACATTTGGTAGGAAAGAATATTTTTGACCAAAGTGTTTTGGCGTCTGTCAGTAAGTCTATGACTGACTCTGACAGTAAGAAAATAGAACTAAAACTGAAAAAGATGGAAGTAGAGTTGAGGAAGCTCGAGTTTCAGAGAGAAAAAGATAAAGAATAAATACAATTACAAAAAGAACAAATTGAATTACAAAAAGAACAAATGAGTTAACAGTCTGAAAAGGAGGAGAAAGATGGACAGGAAAGAGAGAGGGAGAAAGAAAGACAAATAGAAGAAAGGGAAAAAAGAAAGACAAATAGAATTACAAAAGGAACAAAGACAAATAGAAGAAAGGGAAAAAGAAAGGCAAATGGAATTACAAAAAGAACAAATGCATGTACAGGAAAGGGAAAAAGATGAAGAATTTCAACTTAGAATGAAAGACTTTGACCTGGCAAATGACAGGCACGATTTCACTTCTCGTGCAAGTTCAAATTTTTACATTTTAGGAAATATCAAGTTAGTTCCCCCTTTTAGTGAAAAGGAAGTAGACAAATATTTTGTTCTTTCTGAAAAAGTTGCTGAGAATTCGAAATGGCCAAGAGAGTATTGGACTCAATTATTGCAGGGTATACTTTATGGCAAGGCCAGAGATATCTATATATCTCTGTCAGTACAACAACGTTCTATGATTTGGTTAAGGAATGCATCTTGAAGGGTTATGCATTAGTCCCTGAGACTTATCGGCTAAAATTCAGAAACTATAGGAAAGATGCTAGACAAACTTATGTTGAATTTGCTAGAGAAAAATAAGTTATTCAAGAGATGGTGCTTAGCCAAGAAAATCGAACATGATTTTGAAAGTCTTAAACAATTAGTATTACTTGAAGAGTTCACGAACTGTGTCCATAGTGACATTAAGAATCATCTTGAAGAGCATAAGTTTGAAACCTTGGAAAAAGCTGCTATTGTTGCTGGTGAGTATTCCTTAACTCATAAAGTTCCTGCTGTAAGCAAACCTTTAACTCAGCCGTCTACTGATATTAAGGTGTTTCAATCAAATACGACTCCTCCTAAAACTCAGTCTGGCACAAATTCTAAAAATCAGCCTCTGACAGACTTGATTCAAAATCTTTGTCTATTCCTACTTGTACCTATTGTAAGAAAAAAGGACACGTCATTTCTGATTGCTTCAAATTTAAATATAGGCATCAGAATCAAGATAGACCTATCCCAAATGCTCTTATTTCTAAGAGGTCAAGGTCACGGTCATGTATTGAAAATAATTCATTTGTTGGGTTTGAAAAGCCTCAGTCTGATTGTGTTAAGGAGAATTTTGAACCATTCATGTCGAAGAGTTCTATATCACTCTCGGTTGATTTGGCCAATCCTATCCTTATTAAAATTTTAAGGGATACAGGAGCTTCTCAGTCTTTTAGTTTCAGGTATTTTGCCTTCTTCTGAGAAGACCTGTTCTAATGAGTGTTCTCATTCAGGGAGTAGAGTGCGGCTTTGTTAATGTTCCTCTCCATTCTGTTAATTTGTCATCAGACTTAGTTTCAGGACATGTGACAGTCGGTGTAGTGTCTACTTTACCCGTTGAGGGCATTCATTTGTTGCTAGGCAATGACTTAGCTGGAGACAAGGTTGTGGTTAATCCACTTCTAACTGACAAGCCTTCTTTGGATCAGAAAGTTGATCCTATTGAAAAAGAAATCCCTGATTTATTCCCAGCTTGCGCAGTTACCAGAGCTATGGCAAAGAAAGCTCTTGAGAATGATTTTGATAAGGAATGTATTCTTTTAGCTGACACATGTATTGGTCAGGCTTTTGATGAGCTCACTTTCACTTCTAATTTGGATCAGTCAAAATGTATTGATCATAGTGATCCTCTATTGAATACTCATTCTCTTTTATCTGGTCAGGGTGATAAAAGACAATCACTTGTCGTCGAACAGGAAAAAGATCCTGAGATCTCCTGTTTGTTTCAGCGGACCGTTAGTGAAACTGAAGCAACTGAAGTACCTGTCTTTTACTTCATTAAAAATGGAGTTCTTTTGAGAAAATGGAGACCTCCCGAGGTACCTGCTAGTGACGAATGGTCAGTAAAATATCAGATTGTGGTTCCGAAAACGTACAGACAGTAAATACTTTGTTTGGCCCATGAAACTCCTATGGCTGGTCATTTAGGGATAAATAAAACGTATCACAAGATCTTGACTCACTTTTATTGGCCAAAAATCAAAAGTGATGTATACAAGTTTTGTAGATCTTGTCATACGTGTCAAATTGTAGGAAAACCAAATCAAAAGTTACCTAAAGCTCATCTGCAACCAATTCGTGCATTTGCGAACCATTCAGTAGTACTAGAATTATGGTAGATTGTGTTGATCCCTTACCAAAGACCAAGTCAGGTAATCAAAATTTGTTGACCATCATGTGTGCATCAACAAGTTTTCCAGAGGTAATTCCTTTGAATTTTGCTCAATTTGGCTTTCTGAAATTTGATAAATCTGGTCAAAGGTCAAATTTCAAGTCTGGAAAGTTCCAGCTTGTTATACTTGAGTTTGGTATTCAGCAGTTCAAGTCAAAAGTGAAACTATGGTTTCACCAAATTTTACTAGAGAATTTTTGAGTTCTGTAATAAAGTCCATTCTCTCTTGCTCATTCTGCAGAATTTTCTTTAATTAAGATTTTATGGACCTTACAAAGTAAAGAAGAAAATGAATGAGTTAAAATTCTAATATTAGTACTCTGATCTAAGTAAATTAATGGAACACTACTTTTTTAAAAGAAATAGCCAAATGAATCATGCAATTAATTTAGTTGTACCTGTCCCACCAGCTGAGGATTTGAATGAAGGAATTCAGTTGGATTCTACTCATCTTGGAACAACCTGTCTTCGGAATTCGGGAGTTATGGAAAATTTAGACCAGAAACTTAATCATTTACAAAAACAAGAAAAAGAGAACTTAAAGAATAATTGTCTGAATATAAGCATTTGTTTCCAGACGTGCCAACAAGGACAAACAAAACAACACCCATACAGGATGAATCCTTTTAAACAGGAATACATGAAAAAAGAGATTCAGTATTTACTGGAAAATGATTTTATAGAGCCCAGTAAGAGTGATTGGAGTTCACCGTGCATTCTTGTTCCGAAACCGGATAAAACTTTCCGAATGTGTACGGATTATAGGAAGGTGAACAGTGTGACAAAAACAGACTCATTTCCATTGCCAAGAATCGACGATTGTATCGACAAAATTGGAAATGCCAAATACGTCACTAAATTCGACCTTCTGAAGGGTTTTTGGCAAATTCCACTAACGGAAAGAGCAAAAGAAATTTCAGCATTTGTGACTCCAGATGGACTCTACCAGTATAAAGTAATGCCATTTGGGATGAAGGGTTTCTCCAAGTACTTTTCAACGCCTTATGAATATGATTACTTCTGGTCTAGACAATTGTGATGCCTATATTGATGATGTCATTATCTACAACAACTCCTGGAAAGAAAACCTAGCCACTATTCGGAAGTTCTTCGACAGACTCGCGGATGCAAATTTGACTATTAATTTATCTAAAAGTGAGTTCTGCCGTGCGTGTGTTACTTTTCTAGGACATATTGTGGGACATGGTCAAGTTAAAACTATAGATGCTAAGGTCAAGGCTATTTCTGAATTTCTTGTGCCTGTCAGTAAAAAACAGCTGATGCGATTTTTGGGTATGGCTTGGTACTTTCGCAAATTTTGTTCTAATTTTTGTGATATTGTTGAACCTCTGACAAACTTGTTGAGAAAGAAAAACAAGTTTCTTTGGACTGAAAAATGTCAAGAGGCTTTTGAGAGATTAAAGGCCATACTTAAAAGTGCACCAGTTTGAACAGCTCCAGATTTCAGTCAACCATTCAAACTGTCTGTGGATGCAAGTGATGTTGGGGTTGGAGCAATTTTGCTTCAAGATGACAAAAATGGTGTAGAACACCCAGTGTGTTATTTCTCAAGAAATGAAATAAACACCAAAGAAACTGCTCCACAATCTAGAAGGAATGCTTGGCTTTAATACTGGCATTACAGCATTTTGAAGTTTATATCAGCTCAGCTCCTTCTCCGGTTGTTGTGTTTAGTGATCACAACCCCCTTACTTTCATCGACAGAATGACAAAAATCAAAGAATATTGAGATGGAGTTTATTTTTGCAAGAGTACAGTCTTGACATCAGGCACATCAAAGGAAAAGATAATTTAATTGCAGATGCACTTTCCCGTGTATAGAAATGTAATTTTCATATACACCTTTGTGTAGATTCAGAAGACTTCTTATGTAATTATTTTTTACCTCGTGTATAATTTACATCTGGTAAAAAAGTTTTATTACATAAATCTATCTTTTTTCTCTATGGGGGAAAGTGTTACGACCCTTTAGTTAAATTACATATGTGTTAAAATTAAATTCTTCTAATTCTTTGTTTCATTATTTTATTTTTCTATCATTAAATGTAATTATTATTATTATGATGATTATGTTTGCATGGGTCTAATAGTTTGTTAGAAACATCGTATTTATTTAAAACGTAAATGTGACTCGTGTAAGCACGATTTCTGTATGAAGGTTTTGTCGTTGCAAGTAAACAGTCTGGAAAAGCTATGTAAATGATTGGCTGTGACCACGTCATTACTTGTTTACGCTTTTGTAATACTCAGATGTGATTCGAAATCACACGTGTGCTTCGTGCGTGTGTACATGGTGGGACGTATTAGCTTGCTTTAAATGCTCAGTTACCTGTAAGAAATAGTCAGTCAGTCGTAGTCGTCGTCATAAGTTGAGTCACAGCATAACATCTTATAAAGTTTTAATACCTTAAAAGGTATTTCTGTGCTGGAAAGAGTTGTTCGTTCGTACGTATGAGGAACAACATGTGTATTGTTAGGGGTGGTAGCTGTACTTCATCTACTTTCTAAAAAATAATTTTCCCTGGAGAACAACACTACTGGCTTTGGACAAAGACATTTGCTGAAATTATTTCTAAATTGGAGCAGAACAATACGAATTGTGATTCACAGTGAAAATTCTGGACATTTTGTGTTAACCTTCGTCTGACGTCATCCTCCGCCATCTTGGAACGGAACTGAGATTCAGACTATATCAAATTTAGAACTGTTTATTCACAGGACTTATGTGTTTTCACAACTTTAGAACAAAATTTTGGATCTTCCTCGTAAATCGTAAGTCTTGTTTCATATGTTTACCTTTTCTTCGTGTTTTCTAGGGAAATAAATTATTTTTGTTAAAATTTACAAAGCTTGTTGTCTTCACTTTTTCTTTGTGTTACTTTGAACGAGCCGATACGTAACACCTTATTTAGCCCCCTATTTCTCGAGATTGGCTCCACAAAATTTTCTTAATCTCTTGGAAGATCCATTACTTGGAAATGTCAAACAGGAGGTGAAATAGCAATTCTCTCAGTTGGGCTTATATATTCAATGTACCTGGTTAATATTGATGGTATCCATGAAGACCTTGCCATTTAAGGGGTTCGTCTCGTAAAAGTTCGTCAATACTTCTTTTGGTGTTCAAACACATACAAACATATTGCTATGTACAAAATATCAAAGAAAGATCCATCTCAGTCTTTTTGCCGGTGGACAGTTGATATAGACTGAAGAGGTGATAGTTTTGTTGGCTTTGTTATACCTGCCGTATAATGAGCTCCCTATTTCTCGAAATCGGCCTGGTGAAGTTTGTTTGAAATTTTCGTATTGTTGGGGCACATTCTAACAATATTCAAAGTGACGTTGAAATCAAAATCCTCAAAGCAGAAAATGATGATATAATTGGTTCACACTGTACCTGCTTTTCATATCCTGTACGCATATCCTGTACGCATATCCTGTACGCATAAGTTGTCCCTTATCTTGCATCTGTTATTACGTGTCTTGCAATACCTATTTCTACTAACCTGGTAATGAGACTTGTCACCTCAACCATTTAGAGCCATTTACTCCAGTGGTTTGCTTTTCACTTCGCGTGGAACCTGCGTTGTCAATTTGGATTTTTCATTTAAAAAAGCTAAGACACGATGTTATATTTTGAAAAGGGCTGTACCCTATTTTGACATATATCTCTACTGTAGTGGTCTTTTGTTATATTCCCTCTATGATATAGGTTGTTATTATCATACAATATTTACATTATCTTAATTTGCAACCTTATTGTTAAATGTAGGACTGAGACAAATACTCGGATAATCGTTGACTAGTCGAGCATTAGTCGTAACCTATGACACATTTTGGCAACCTGTTAACAGACCCCCACCCCCACCTTACGTGCTTAGTAGAAAGCTCACTGTCCTGTACGCTCCTTTATCAACCATCGCTGCCTGTGCTGAGATTTCCCTTTTCTCAGGAGTACGCATAAAAACAAAATGTAACAATCTCCCATACATCAATGAAAGTGAATGTTTTAGATATCGATAAGTAACTGTGCTTGGAAGAGAAACTTCGATCGGCTCATTCAAACAGCATGATAGGTCATGTTGGATCACAATGACAAAAAATGTTTACTCGCGCTCTTAGTTATTGGTTAAGCATGATTTTGCATATTTGTGAGAAATAAGGAATTCTCCGCACAGGCAGTCACGGGTGGAAATGGAGCGTAGCGGACCATCAGCTGTGGCTTGCGATGATGTTGAGAGCTGAGTAAATGTAGAGTTAAAAATGTGAATAAAATATATCTCGCTCCAAGCCTTTTCGACCAATTAGCCTTAAACGTGAACTAAAACAATTGTAACACATCTGTCCCAGATGCGGCCCAATGCTTTACGTGCACCGTAATCTGCCATTCTAAGATACAATTCAGAACAGGAAAAATTGGAACATCAGAAATCCAAGACAGGACGCGTGTGAAATAGTGCATAAAAGAAAGGTTTTGCTGTGTTTTCAATTTATGAAATCAATCCATATGAGTAATTCCTTTCACGTCTATAATTAGATACAAATGTGAAGGTCCATTCTAAAGAATGTATCAATAGGATATTCTGCAGAATGATTTCTCGCCTGCTTCGTCCGTACAGTACATAATCCAAACTCTTAGCATAGAGGGAATAACACGAAAAGCAGGTGGTCGTTGGAACCATATTTTACTTTTAATGTGTGTTATCATACGTGACAAAGGTGAACGCAGATTGTATGACCGTGTCTAGGAAGTACGTGCGTTTAGTGATAACAATCGGTCTGGCGTGCTTTAACAATGTTGTTATGACCTCCTGGCATATGTATTTAAAAAATGTTTTAAACTCTATCTTCCTTTAGCGTCGCCCCTAATTTTAGCTGCTGACATCAATAACAAAACTTCCCACAAATCTGTTTTTTGTTCGAAACCCCAGTAATACGTACAAAGTGTCGGATGTATTTATCCAGACATTATAGCATCCATGTCTGACTTAAGAAGGGTGTCAAGCACTTTATCAGAAGAAAACTATTGTTTGTTTTTAGATTATACATTTTTCAAAACTCCTGTATTGTACGTAAATACCCCCCGCTTCTCTACAATCGCTATGCATGCATGGGAAGCAAGAAGCGGCAATGGACATCGGTCAATATCATGTATAAAATAGATTCTTGTCGTGGACAATATTTCTTTACGTTGTGAGTGCCGGGTACAGCCATTCTGCATTCTAACCTAACGCTTTTCTTTTTTAAAGGGGAAGAGTCAGTCTAAGATTTCGGGAACACGGTACTTTTACATAATTAGGCAGACTGTAACAGATTTATTCCATGTGATTTGGTAACGAAAGCTATACTAAAACATCGTAATTGAATGTCCTTACTTTCGAACATATTTTGCCCTCTTTTATATTTTTACTTTACATTTGTCAACATATTCATTGCATGATTGCTGTAATCGTGATTTGTGTATTTAGGTACTTATGTGAGAATTAAGGTTGTGGTTATTTTGTTCTCTCACTAAAACATAATACATTTCATTCAGTAATCTTGTCGACAAAAATATAGAGGAGCAGCATGAATAATACGTGGACAACAGACGTTGATATCGAAAATAACATTAAGAAGCTTAATTTGGCATTCCTAAAGATTTTTGTTTACTTTTATCATAATTTTAATTTTGGAAACTATTTTTGCTTTAGAGAAGAAATCATCACATTGGGGATAAAAATGATGTTATTACAAGAAAATTGTTTACATGTAAGCAAGATATATATATATATATATATATATATATATATATATATATATATATATATATATATATATATAGTTTTATCTTGTTATCTATTTATTTTAAAAATTTATTCAGAATGTTGATATGCAAAACATCAGTCTCTTCAATGTTCTGTTGGTTAAAATGTTTATGATGACTTATTTATTCGAGATATATAATTAGTGAAAATTGGAATAGTATCTATCTTTATTTCAATATGTAACTGATAATATCATTTTCACAACTTTTTCTGTTGCATGGATCAGTGTCGACCATTGCAAATAATGTTGTGGTCATAACGTTATTGAAAGATGCGTTCTCTCGAGAACAGGGCGTTTTTGACACTGCGTTGAAACACAGTAGCGTCATAATGGGGATCAGGAAAGTAGGTCAGTTTCTGACTATCTGAGCGTGCATTTGATAAAACCGTTTCTGAACGTAGAATTGTTCAGCTGGTGACCTTGCCTAATGCAAATTAGTGTAGTCCTTATACCCTCCAAACATGTATTCTCCAGTCATTTCCTAACACATTGATCGTAACAAAAAACATTTATTTACTATGTAATATTATCGTATCTGTGTGTGTGTGGGAGGGGGGATACAAACTACAAAAATTCATCTATCGGATTAAAATTAAGCTCGACTTAATTGTTTTGTTTAGCTACACATATGAAAGTAAATAGAAAGTCATGACGTGTCCTTAGCAATAGTATAACGATTAATAACAATAATGTAAGATTGGTCTGAGAAGTAAAACAATCAAACGTTTAGTTATGATTTTCTATAATAAAATATGAACAATTGTTTTCTTTATTTTAACTGTTCACCTTTCCGTGATAAAATCTTCAAGAAACAGTAAAATGTGTAAAAACTAATATCCATTTTATAAAGCCTTCTGTTCTTGAGAGCGATCGGATCACCGCAAACTGGCAGACGACAAATCTTTTGAGTCAAAGCTCGGCATTAATTGTTAAGGCGTTCTTAACCCGACTAATCTATGACACCCACGTTCTTGTATAATACGGAAATTTGAATAAAACATATGTCTGAAAAAGTGAATATGTCAATGTCCCGGTTCATGTATTGAAATAGATTTCTAAATTTTAGAGGAATTCAGTTATGTTCATCCTTTATTCAAAGGAGAAATATAACTGATATCCTGTACATTTTTTCTGCGATGCTAATTCTTATACTTGTTTGATCCCCTGTAAATAGTATTAAAAAAACATTAGGTACCACGGCCAAGAACCTATCATGCGAGCACAGTACAAAGTTGGAACAAGCACCTAGTTAAGGGAACATTTGATATGAACAATATATTCTATGTAAAAGAGATATTTTAACTTGAGATTCAAACACAGAAATAATAATAATAATAATAATAATAATAATAATAATAATAGCATCATAATGAGGAAGATGATGAATAAATACACACTGCATCTTCATCATCATCATTAACAACAACAGCAGCCAAACGTACGTGTTTTCTGAATTTTAACATTACTTTCTTTGTTCAAGGTTTGAATTTAAGGTGCTTTTTGAAAATGGATGTGGGATATAATGTAACCATGCCAAAGATAAATGCTTTGATTCAGTCTGTTATTTCAGCATGATGAAAATGATTATCATTATTATTATTACTCTTGTTATTGTATGCAATATTATTCGTTGAAGTGTCCATGTGAATGCTAATAATAATAATAATAATAATAATAATGAAAACTTCATCATCATCGTCATCATCTGCATTGCCATCATCAAAAACAACAACAAGCAAACATGTCTCTCGAATTCAGAGTGTTTTTTGAACTAAATGTCAAAGTGGGTGTGCCTATGCCAGAAATGTATACATTTCCTGAATCTGATGTCGGATGATAACTACTATAATTTATCATCCCAATCATCATCATCATCATCATTTGTCGCCGACATCACCGTGATCATAAATACGACATTAGAAAAATTGTGGGTGCAGTTTTTTTTACAATGTCTAATTCGGTTGGAAGAAAACATAAATATATAAAGGTCCTGGTCATTGACGAATATAATAATTTGTATCTGTTAGGTTTTTCAAGCAAAAATATTTTATGATTTTGCTTCTTACCTTAATGTCATCACACACAGTAAATGTCAACAGTTCTTCAAGACAAAGTGAAGTTTCGGTTGAATCTAACAAATTATTCTAGGACCTTTTTCTTGAAATCTTCATCATATCAACATATTTACTTTACATATGTGCTGTTATCCTGTGGTAATAGGAAACATAAATCTCAAATTAGACCACAAATTCATCATTTTGACTCTATATGACATTTTATTCGCCATAAAAAATGCATTTATGAATTGGTTTCGTCCAGGCATACAGTTCTGTTCTACTTCGTAGTAGATCTACGCATTGTTCACAAGGAAGTGTCATGTTTACTGTTGTACATATGTTATGACGTACGATAGGGGGTATACGGTCAACATTTCACTCACTGACTTGATATTTACTTAATTTTTATGGTTTTTCTCGAAAACATAATTTAGGTCAAGCAATGAGGATTTTTTTCTTAAATATGAGCATATAATGTATGATGTCACATTTTCTTTTTAGAAACCTTTCTTCTTGGAAACTCCACATGCACAGTATTAATTCCCTCCAATTAGCAACTGTTTAACTTGGGCAACATAGCAAGCTGCTCGGACGAACAATTCCACTCGTGTTAGCTATGCTATCGCTGTAAGAAAATATTCCAGATTTGTTAAGGTTGGATAACATTTCAAATATACACTTTTTGATGTGAAACATTTTTCCGCGTTAAGAAAACCTTTTCATTTATACAGATTTTTATAATAACAAGACATCTAATTTACTTAGATTTTTTTCTTTATATGAGATATAATTTTGATACATTTTTAATAAATTTGTCCTATACTTGTATTAAAATCAATATCAAAGTGAGGCATGTCCAATATAATTTTGATCTCGCGAAAAATATTTTTGATTTTGAAAATTATTTTTGCCGTTTAATTTTTCTTCTTCATTCAATTCTTAGTTCCCATATCACTTGATTCTAGATTTTTCATTGTTCCCTTCACGAGAAGAAATTCGTTGTGGGGAGTGGTTGCGGCATTAGTGTGGAGGGGCTCGGGTGTGGAATGGAGGGGTGGAAAGATGAGGAAAATATCATCTCTTGCTCTTGTACTTCCAATAACTTCGGAAATGAAATCAGATGAATAAACACAGTAATAAATATAGTAACAAATCAATATAGTAACAATTAGATTGATGTGAGTGGTTTTATTCTAACGGTTAGGAAAGAGAACTTGTCAAATACGATTTGGCAGCTTATAATGGGAGCTATGGTCTCTGGTTTGTTAATGCCTTAACGGTCTGGATAGTTTTCAACTCAGCCGAATAATCATGACCTGAATATATCCGGATGACAGGAATAGTCTACAAATCGCAGTCTGTTTACTGATCCAACTTGTAATATGTGAACAAATAGTATGTTTTCATTTTTCCAACAACATTCCAAGACATAAAATACTTAATTTTTTGCCTCATTTTCCTACACCTTAACTCAGAAACCCTTGATTAGATTTGTTCCCTCCTTTCAGGTATCGGTGGGGTCGAGCCCTCATTTATCCAACGCCCACTGGACAGCCAGAGTTGTCCTATGGGAACGGTGATCAGGCACTGTAGTCCGCGCACGTCTCCTAGTACCTGCCCGAAAGGATACTGCTATAGCCCCAATGCCGTTTCTTTCCTTTGTTGCCCTAAAGTCGCTTGCCCAACGGGCGGCAGTCCTGCAGGTTCTTGCAAGCTTTTTAAGGTCAACCAGTGCCCATTAGACCACTTCTGCAGCTCTACTTCAGTAGATGGGTCGGGGACATGCTGCCCTGTATATCATCCACATATATGTCAAAATGGGGGGGGGGGGCCGAATGGGAGCTGTATACCCTTGATCTCTAATCAGTGTGCTCTGGGTGTCTTCTGCCAGACTGTCCCTATTAACTCCTTAATGCCTTTTGTCCAACTAAACTCGTTCAACCATCACACGGTAACTCTCTCCATCCCTCTCTCTCTCTCTCTCTCTCTCTCTCTCTCCTTGGTTATAACAGATTTGGTAGTTCCAAGCTACCATGCGTTTGGTACGTAAACGTTACAAAACAGCTTTAATTATTATTACAATTCATTTGAATCGCCGTCAACCCTACCCTTCCTCTGACTGGCATGAATTAACAAGCAATTTTATTATCGACAAAACTTCCGATTATTTATATCTATCAAATTAAAGTAGAGAAACCGCAATGGATCAACATCACAAATCTATTCATTTGTTACTGCATATTCCATCCAATCAAACAACTCTTCATTGTTCCTCCTCTGTCAAATCCAAAAACACTCCACACGTGTATAATGAATTTTCTTGATGTAGTTTTATTAGCAAATCTTTGCAAATGTAATTGTGTATATATGTGTGTGACCTTGATGCCTTCCAAGGGAACCCAGTTGGGAAAGCCATAGATGATGACACCCTTCTCGCAGGCAACTGGGGCAACATAATTACAAATTTCGTGAAATCTCTCCTCCCACCACGAGAACCAGCTGACGATTTAGGATGAGATACGGAGCTATGGACCGACGGACAAACGGACAACATCTCAATATCTCCGGCTGCATTAAAACGACGAGATAAAATGTTGGAGGGATATTAAACAAACTGTTCAAGACAAGAAAAATCAGAATTAGGAAATGTTTTCGTCATTTTTATCATGACATTTGTTGGAATAATTACCTATTTTTCCTCAGGTTCATGTCCAGTGGTGAATCATGCGGGCCCGTGTGTGGCATTGCCCTTCAACTGTGGATCGGAGAGTGAATGTCAACAGGGACAGAGGTGTTGCCCAGATGGTTGCGGGAAGGTGTGTAAATATGTCGGAGGTGGCGGTTCATTACCCGGGTTATGAGTGATGTCTGTCATGCACTCTTAGATCACATTTCGACCTTTAACCGTTTGATTTTTCTTATTTCTGGAAATCCCATAGCGAAATAATGCTATTAGTTTAAAGGGAAAATAAATATTCTCGATATGTATCCTGTGAATTATTTTTCCATTAATATCCTCACTTTTCTCCTCGTTCCCGTTTATTACTTTAAATGTGATTTATCTTCTTCGTGTATTGTATGTTTTTCGCCATAATGAAAATATTTGGATTAATGAATTTATTGTACCCTTTGTTATCTGCAGTATTCAACTTGTATACTAGTGTACTGTCATATAATTTATAGTTATATGTATCTTTAAAGGAAAACAACGTGTATACCTCATGTTTTTCAGATTATGAATGTTATCTATACATACTAGGAAATAAGTATGGTTAGGCTAAATAATGATAATCCTACGATATGGATGATGTCCACTATTTGTAGCTATCCTGGCAGTTTATATCATTTCGATTTGATATACAGTTCCAGAGCAACACGGTTGTC